>PVKU01006647.1:0-24696 GCA_004027475.1 Anoura caudifer
TTTCTTTCAAATACCATCTCCCAGTGATTGAGACTGGACGCTAATTAAACCTTTGGTTCATGTCGCAAATAAAAGGCATGAGGCCCGATGGTGGGAAGACGCACGTGCCTGCCACCCGGCTCCCCAGCTAGGCTCTTAGCCTCCAATATTATCAGCACCTGGCAGGATGAGACCATTTTATGTAAATGGCTTCATTATTATTAATTTCTGCTGGCACTGAACGATTTATGAACTGCCTTTCGAACGTGGAAAAGTGGTTCATGAATCAGAAGGAAAAATGTTCCCCCAAACCAGCATCGATAAATAACGACTTTCATGCATGGGTCCCGCCCACACAGCGTCTTCCGTCTTCAGGACGGATGGGGTGGGAATCAGAGTTGCTGCAGAGGTGGGGGTCTGGGACAACCACGGAAGCGAGGGCTGGGGAGATTGGAGGGGCGGTTCCCGAGGCAGCAGCGGCGCCTGCCCGGCGGAGACTGCCCTCTGGGGCTCTCTCCTCTGCTCTCCCTGCTCCCGTGGGGACGTGTCTCAGCCAACACCGTTGTCCACTTTGCCTGTTGCCAGTGAGGGTTAGCAGCTGTGCGGTCTTTTTAGAAAGATCTCCATATGCCACAATCACACGTTCCTTCTGTGTCTCAAGAGAGACAGCGGGGGAAAGCCATGCAAAGGGGAACAGCAGCCCCAGGGGCCAGGGTCAGGACCTTTGTCTGGCGAGGTCTGGAGCTGCCGCAGCCCACAGGGGAAGGGCAGGACCTCGGGGACTGCCTCGTAAGCACGGCGCGTCCTCAGGGTCTGAAGTCGGTGGCAGCGATGCTCTTTGGCACCAATTTCACGTTATTTCCAGATTCTGCCGATTAGAAAAAACGGTAACTCCGGCTGAGCTGCCACCTTGGCTATCTCAGGTTGGCTGGCCCGTGGGGCGGAGAGGCTGGCCCAGTCTTGGCAGAGTAAGGGGATTTGAAGCTGTCCCTGGAGCGCTGAGACGTTGCCAAGCGGCTGCCTGTCTCACCTGCGGAGACGCCCGGTGAGCCGTCCCCTGCACTGCCTCGGACGCAGCCGCCGCTAGCAGATGCTCCTAGGGCTCCGGAAGCCCTCGGGCTGTCAGCACCACTCTCCGGAGAAGAGGCAAATCCGGCTAAAAATACTGCGGAGCAGCACGTTGTGCGTGTGTATCTGTACCTGCGGGAGGCGGGAGGCCGGAGAGAGAACGGCGGGTGACGTCTTGGGGCCACTCTGCCTGCCTGCTCCCTCGGCCACTTTGGGCCAGAAATACACGCGAAGTGGAAACAGGAGTCTGCACTCCCTGCTTGCAAACAGACAACCAGCTCACACGCCCTGTTTGGTGAGTTTGGGGGTCCTTCCAAAGCAGTGGCTGCCCCCTCCCAGCTCCAGCCACTTTCACCAAAAAGAAAGTGTTGGCCAGGTTGTCCAGCTTCTCAGAAGAAGCTAGAAATTCAAACTTCTAATTCACTTACTTGTTTTTTAATTCTCCAGCTGGTTCAGATCTTAGGAACCGTACCGTAGAAACACTGGGCTCTGGAACGCCCACTGATTTCTTCTCCAACGAGAACTAAGGGATGGTTCCCCGTGGTAGAAACCAGGAACGTCACGAGGTCCTTGTTTCTCCAAAGCCCCCGGAGTCTCCGTGTCCGGTCAGCGCACACAGAGGTGGGCGTTCCCGGGAGGCCAGTGTGAGAAGAAAGCACTTAGTCTTCCTTCACTCCATCAGTGGGTTTTTTTTTCCTGAAATTTCAATAAATTGTCCTTTTACCTCCAAGTATAATTTGGTCTTGGATTTACTAACTTTCCCCCAGGTAGAGCCATTCTCCAGAGGCCTTGGCTGTGGGCCCGGGCGAGGAGTCGGCCCTGCCAGTTGGATCTGTCACCGCAGAACCAGCTAACGAGGTCCTGAGCTGCTTTTTCAGAGACAACAGACCCAAGGCGCAGGTCATGTGGCTGCAGCCTGCACAGAGGAGAGCACTCTGACCCCCCAGCTGCCCAGAACCAAAGTCTCTCTCTGCAGCCCCAACCCACATGGAACCAAAGGGCCAACACACCCAGAACCTGAACACAGAATTTTCTAGAAGCTCAGGGTCCACTGTCCAGGGAGACTGGTGCTGACACCCCTTTACCACAAACAGCCAAGCTCCAAGATCCCCCAGTTAAACCTGCCGCCAGCGTCCCACATCCCCGGTCACCCCAAACCCTTAGAGCCCTTGGCCTGGCCCGGCGAGCAAGTGGGATGCGAGGCACCAGTAGGGTCCTATCATCTCTTTTTAAGGAATATATTTTTGTTAAGATTTTATTTATTTATTTATTTTTAGAGAGCAGGGAAGAGAGAGAGAAAGAGGGAGAGAAACATCCATGTGTGGTTGCCTCTCACGTGCCCCCAAGTGGGGGCCTGGCCTGCAACCCAGGCAGGTGCCCTGACCGGGAATCGAACCAGCGACCCTTTGGTTCGCAGGCTGGCGCTCAATCCACTGAGCTACACCAGCCAGGGCTCGGTGGGCACCTTCTTTATCACTAAACCTTTCCTCACTCCCGACTCAGCGACATTCCTACGTGTCTCCTCCTTGGCGTCCATCTCGTGGTGTGTGACGCTAGCGCGTTGAAATATCCATTGTCAATGCAACTACTTGCTCTGGCGTTCAAGCGCAGAAACAGCCTCCTGTGCCAACCCTGGAAGAGCAACTGGAAACGGGCGTTGGAAGCCCAAAGCTCCTGGGGCCCTTTCCGAGGAGATACCTCGGGAGCAGGACTGACCTGGCTCCCTGGGTAACGCGTGGTCCTCCGGCCACAGTCACTCGTTCTCTGCGCCAGTGAAAACTCCTACCTCTTAATCCTGCTGTGAATAATCCAGAGAAGTGCCGTAAAAGCCAATAGCAGAATAAATGGTTCTATTTTGTACCATTTTACAAGTTAATCTGTGTACCATTTCTGGGCAGCAAACGAACAGCGCTTTTGTTATTTAAAAGACGAGATGCTGAGAGACAAAGAAGATAATTATTCCACAAGGACGTGACAGAAAGTTGGAAGCGAGTCAAGAGGAAAACTTTTTCTTCCTGAGGCCTTCTCCCAGGGATGCTTCCGTTCCGTTGTTGAGCGCCTTCCGGGTTTCCATCCTGTGCGAGGCCTCGGGAACGCCGCCCCCAAGAAGGTTGCACTGCCATGGGGGCAGGTGACGGTGGGAAGATGCCACAATGATGTGAAGATGGACGATGAAGTCAGGGGTGTTTTTCTGGGAAAGTGGGTGGTCAGTGAAGGTGTCTCCAAGGGGTGCGGCGATGTGAGGGGCTGGAAGAAGAACCCAGGCAGAGTGTGGTGGCCGACCAAGGTGACATGCTCAAGGGACACCCAGGGCCAGCACCGCACATGGCAAGAGCAAGGGCCGAGAGAGATGAGTGTAGAAAAGCCGGCTGAGCGAGATTATGCTGGATTATTCTGTGGTTAGACCTCGGGATTTTATACTCCACACTGTGGGGTGATTCGCTGAGTAACTTGGAGGTCAACTTCAATTACTTTATTGCCACGGAACTTCATCGGAGAAAGTACAGTTTTTAACAGAGGCGAAGAAGGATATTTTCTGCACCTGTGGGCAAAACCCGTCCTCGGAGGAAGGAGAGATCCGCTGTCACCGAGCAAACCCCCCCCCCCCCCCGAGGCCTGCGCACACACCCCTCTGCTCCGGCCGCGGCAACAGGGGGGAGCCCAACCTCCCTGCTACTCAGGGTGCCCGAGGTTGTCCACGTCTGAGGAGGCAGGGGTGGACGGGAAAGGCATTTCGGAATTAAACATATGCTTCAGCCCCTCGAACTTTTATACAGATTGACTTCCATGAGAAATTAGAGCTTTGTGTAATCCAACAGAGTAAAATAACAGCCCCGGATAAATAAACGGTTGTCTTGTTTTATTAGCCCTCCATCACCCGGGACCCACGCGTGAGCTGCAGGTGCCGCCTCTCTCCGCATCTGCAACATTGCCTCTGAAGCCTGTGCTGTTGATTCGAGCTCAGCAATCAGGCCTAAATGTGCCGATCTGTGTCGTTCTAAGGTGCGTGTTTTTTTTCTGTCTACCAACGACACGGTGACCTGCCCCTTTTATGGGAAACCGGTTACCAATCCAGTAAGTCCGCCTGAGTCAGTATCTTATGAAATGACACCGTGTTCAAGTTACTTTATGTTACCTGGATGTTGGCTAATTTTGGAATGGAGACATTTCCTCTAGAAGGGAGACACAGTATAATTCAGCGGCGAAAACATCAATCGCTACAGCTTGTTTGTCTTTGTCCGGGCAGGAGAGGGCAGATTTATTGAAGGAAACGCAGCTGTGTGTGTGTGTGTGTGTGTGTGTGTGTGTGTGTGTGTGTGTGTGTGTGTGTACATATATATTTTGCCACACTCTGACCCAAAACATCCATTTTGTTTATAATTTTGTTTGGCCAAATGACATAAACTGTGATCGCTAACAGGGGGGCGATGCCAAAAGCCGTCGTTACTGGGGTCCGGTTCAAGTTCAACAGTCTCGCTGCAGGACGTGGGGTCGTGATGGTCCCAGCACGACACCAGTCCAATGGGGCTCCTCTCTGTCGACCTCGTTAATGTACGAGGGAAGATCTACGTGACACCGAGCAGCTCCGTACGGTTGGTTCAGTCTGGGGAACGCACGCTGCAGCGTAAGCAGCTTCTCGTAACATCTGGCAGCCCACGGAGAGGAGTGCGGTCCTGGGGCTCCTCATCTGCCCCGTGGGAGCTCCTTCCTCAAGGTGGCCCTCTGTCCCCTCCCTGCCCATGCTGCTGGGGCCTCTGGTCAAAACCAAGGGTGCAGGGAACGAAGGGGGGCCCGGCGGGCTCAGGGATGGGAGACAAGGAGACAAGAATGCTCGGAGATGCAGACCGCTGACAAGTTTGGACAAAGAAAATTCGCCGACACACCCGGACGAGCAAGTCACTTGGGTACCAAGGCAGCCAGAGAGTTTAACTGAATTCCAGGCAAGGTGGAAACCAAGACACCGGTTTTGTTCCTCGGTGAGACAGGAAAGTGCTCCTTGGTACAAGGAGGAGTTTCTCCTCCAGGCCAGTAATCGGCATCAGAATCGACAGCGGAAGAGGAAAGGCGTGTGTGGGGGGGCGGTTCTGGTGATGAGCCCAGGCAGGCAGCGACCCCCCTGCCCCGCCCCCGCTGTGTCCTGCTCTGCCGCATGGACTCCGGGCTGGGCCACGTTGCTTGCTCACTCGGCAAACTGCTTATCAGCAAACGTGAAGCGAAGGCAGGATGGCCCATCGGGATGCCCTGCTGGAGCACCATTGCTTGCGGAATAATCTCAACGGGTGGTAGGCGCTGCGTCTTTTAAACGGTTAAAGCCTTTGATGTGCATGACCTCATCCCTACACAGCCCTCTGAATTAACCACTGTTGTTATAACGCCCACTTTACAGATGAGACAACTGAGGCACAAAGAAGTCAGTGTAAGTGCCTTGCCCTCGGTCTGCAACGGCAGGTGGTGGGCCACGTAGACCCAGCTGGATGGGGCCTGAGACTGGGCACCGCTCTGGCTCAGGGTGAGGCGTGAACTGAGGCCCCGCCCCAAGCTCCCCCAGACGGTCTCCTGTCCCCACCACCAGGCAGACGCGAAAGCCAAACTGCGCGTGGACGAGGGAACTGGGAGAGTTTCGTGTGTTTCCAGTGTTTGCCCCAGAGCTCTCTGGGTTCATGGGGCCTTGTCCGCATTGCTTCCAGAACACTCCAGAACCCTGATGACAGAGGGAAGCGTTAAGGCCGAGTGGGTTTACGTGGCCGCAAAAACACCAAGACAGAGACCGGAGAGCTCTTGCCTGAGAGCTCCGAGGGCTCTCAGGGCACCCAGATTTTATAGCTGGTGGGGGCGGGGGGGCGACCCTTTCACCTCCTGCCTAATGGAGCGTCATTGAAATGAGGTTTGGGTGCACCTCGGCCTTGCCCAGAGCAGCCCTCTGCCTGTGGGAGTAGGGGCTGCCTGGGGACCTGAGAATTGACACCCGCCAATCACAAGCCAGTCAGGAGTGTGCACTGGGAAGGGCCCGGCGGGGAGGGAAGACACCAAGAAAGCAGGCCCTTCCCAAGACCCCCGGAGTGGTCAAGTCCAAAAGGCAAGGCCTGGGTGTCAGTTTGCTGCTCCCCATACCTGGCGGTCCTGGGGAGACCTTTACCAGCACGGGACCTGCTCCAGGGCACACACCCACCGGGTCCTGCTGACGGCGGAGGGGCGACTCGCTTCACCTCCACACCCAGCTGTGTGAGCGGCGACCATGCGTGGGTGCACAGCCGAGGGGGGGCCTAGAGAAGAAGCTCCTTTCGACTCCCAGGCAGGAGGGGCGGGAGGCAGGCGTGTCCCAGCCGGCCAGCGCAAGCCCGACTGTAGCCCAGCCTTCCTGCGGACGAGTCTGCGTGACCCCTGTGGACTGACAGTCCCCACCCATCTGGAGATGCTGAAAACCAGCCTCACCCACTGGAGGCTGAGCCCCCATGGCCGACAGTTAGTGGTCACAGGACAGGGGCCTGCAAGTGGGAGCACAGCCCCACCGAGAGGTCCCGGCTGGGCCTCCTCCCTCTCTTGTCCTAGTTTTCGATCGGCGGGTCAGGGCACCTTCATTCTGCCTTGTCCAGGATCCTCAGCCCAGCCGCTGGACTCGGGGGAAAGTCGGAAGTGAGAGTCAGCTGCCAGGCACCAACCCCTGAAGATCTTTCCCTCCAGCTCAAGTGTCTCTTGGGCAGAGGCCCATCTTCCTCAACCCCACCCCAAGGTGTCCACAGGTATCCCTCAGCCCAACAACAACACCTGCCACAGGTCCCGACGCCCTGTGGTCAGGGCGTGCGGTTCCCAGGAGCCACACCCAAGCTTCCTTATTCGAGGATGGCGCCCATGAAAAGTAGGGTGGACGGAGAGGGCATGCAGCCACCTCCCTCCTGCCTTCGGGACCCTTTCACGCAGCTTCTCCAGCCCAGGCAGGAAAACCACTTCCCTGCAAAATACAAAATCCATTGCTGAGCAGAGCAACGGGAATTAACCTTGATTACCACGGTAATTTACTAATCAAAACTGGAGACCTGCTAATCAAGCCAGAATTGCCAGCTGCTTGATTTTTATAGTAACACAACTAAAACCGTGCGTTTGGTAAACAAGGGTGTGGGTGTGGTGGGGAGACTGCGTGGGGGAGGGGCAAGGCCCCGGGGCTGCGAGGAGGCTGGCCTTTGCTCCAGTGACCCCTGGGCAGGCAGGGCAGGAACAGTGGGAGGGAAGTGCCCGTGGACGCACGTGTCTCGGGTTGGGGTGTTAGGCCGGGGTCCTAGTGTGAGTGTGTTCGGGAGGGGACCCCAGAAAGCGTCCACGGGGGAGTGGGAAGCTGAGACCAGGGACGGGAAGGCAGGAGCAGCTGCTGCTGAGACCGACTGGGGCACGGGGCACAGCGGGCGCAGGCGGTCCCCCAGTGGGGCAGGACGCTGTTCTCGGGTGAGGGATGAGGCCCCGGGGTGCTGCCTCTCTGGCCTTCTGAGGGGTCTTGCCGCAGGCCTGGCAGACTTCCGTGGCCAGAGGGGCTCTCGCTGGGGACCCGCTGCCCGTGAACCAGCATTTGGGATGCTGTCGCCATGACGCAGGGGGCGGGGAGACACCCACGGCACTGCCTTGAACCTCACTCCCTTGGACACCAGCCCGTCCCAGACGCATCTTCCCGGAGGATAAAGGCACCAGGCTCCTCTCACGTCTGTCCTGCGTACACGCCGGGCTCAGCTCCGCACCCTCTCCAGCTAAACAGCCTGCGCTTTGCCCAGAGCAGCTGCCCCTGTGCCCCCGGTGGCACCTGCCACGTGTATTCTCCGGTTTCTAGTTCCTGTCCTTCCCTCTCGACGGGGCGTGATGACAGGGCTGGACTGAGTTCTCTGTACCCCGCAAGTCTAGAGACCCCGGCCCACATGGGTTCTCACTTCATTTCTGCCAAAGGGGGGGGTGGTGAATGAGTCTGGGTGAGGGGCTGCCGGAGAACCCCTCAGCCAGGGTGGCCCCTCCTCAGCCCTCAGACGGCCCCGGGGGCCGGAAGGGCAGAGGATGATGACATCCAGGGAACACAGGAGGAAGCAGGGGCCCTGGCTCAGCTTCTGCTCAGTGACCTCGGACATCCACTCTGTCACCTCAAGTCCCAGAAAGCTGAGCCACAGGTGCTGCCTGGACCCCTCAGCGTCCCCCCGGGGACTCCAGCGTGGGGCTCCCGACGCCAAGGAGCACCTCCACCTCCGACCTCTGCCCCACGGCCGGTGTGTGACAGCTGGAGGTGAGGCACATGCACACGGGAGCCGGCCCTGCCTTTCTCGGATCCCACGTTTCCAGTGGGTGTTCAGTCATTACCGACGGCCAAGGGCACTTGGGACTCAGCACACCCCGGAGGGCGGAGCTCCAGCTGCTGGGCAGGGAGTGGGCAGAAGGGGGCACTGCTGGTGGTGAGGCAGCGTCTTCAGGGCTTGGCCCAGCGCCCACGGTGGTGGTGTGAGGCAAGGGACACCACCAAGGGGCACCGGGAAGGTCATGGAAGGGCTGAGAAACTGCCGCCACGCACGTCCGGCCCCTGCCCACGGTCTCCCAGGTTGGCCTGGAGAATGCACCGCCTGCCCCAAGGCCTCTCGTCCTGTTCTCGAGAAAGAAGACAGAGAAGGTTTCTCACCGGTGAAAATAAAACGAAACATCCTGACGGTCAGAAGTCGAGCCTCCCCAAGCGGTTGGCATGGACCTGGGCCTGGGGACGGCCTGGAGAGGTCTGGCCAGCAGGGAGGAGGCCTGGGCGGCTGAGTGGGGCCCGTGAGGACACCCAGAGGACACGGGCCGACGTCTCCAGCGCCTCCGGGGTGGGTGCGGGGAAGGCAGAGAGGTCTGTCCCGGCCAGTCCCCAGTAGGGGTGTTCAAGGAGCTGTGGGAAGGCTCTCTGCCCAGAGGGTCCTTAGACTTTGAGGAGACCCCAAGGTCGGGGAAGAAACCCCTCTGGGCAGCTACTGGTCACCCGGTCTTGACGCCATGGTGATGACGACACGGGGACACTGCGCACCCAGCGCCAGGATGAGGAGAGCACCAGGTCAGGACAGACTTTGCCTGCTGCTCAGGGTCCGCTGCAAAGGGCTGGAGACGACATGGACCCTCCTTGTAAGGGCTGAGCGGTTCAGACCCGGCCTTCTGTCCCCTGCCTGGGGACGGGCAGCTGCCCAGCCTCTGCCTGGGCGTGCATGGTGCCCTGGCTCCTTCAGCACAGAGCCCGCTCTCCCAGCCTCGGTCCTGCCCTAGGACCCTCCCTCACCTCAGTGGCCGCCACGCTCGGGGCAAGGTGGCCTGCGAGGAAAGCCATGCGCGTCAACGCCCCAGCACGGCCAAGCACAGGTTCACCATCCCGGGTTCGCTCGGGCATCCA
Organism: Anoura caudifer; assembly: GCA_004027475.1. NCBI lineage: Eukaryota > Metazoa > Chordata > Mammalia > Chiroptera > Phyllostomidae > Anoura > Anoura caudifer. The sequence goes on from PVKU01006647.1 coordinate 9,425, forward strand.
GGCCTCTCTCCCACACCGCAGTTCTCTCTGAGTTTTCACGAAAAAAGGGAAACCCAGCGAACCGGCCTGAACTCCCCATTTAGAAAAGTGACAATAACAAGCCAGCATTGACCGAGCAGTACCAGACGTGGTGTAAAATGCTTCGCACACGCTTTGTCATCGACAGTGACAGCGGCGGGATGGCATCCCATCCCAGGACACGGCAGAGACGGTCTCTCTGCTGTTTGCTCTCCCGGACGCGTCCTGAAAACACCAGCCGCCCTCCCCGTCCAGGTCCAGCTGGACCACTGTGAGTTACCCGTGTAGCTCCTGAGATGCTCAGAGGCTCCCTGGAAGACAGGAACTGCCGTTACCTTCCTGACCTGGAGTGCGGTCTCGGCTCCGTGGGGAGCGCAGTCACACGCGGCTTCGCTGGGCAGCCGGGCCCGCCTGCCGCAGGCCGGGTGGGGTTCCGCCCGGACCCGCCTGTCTGCGCTGTGGTGCTCCTGTCAGGCTGCGGTGAGTGTGGCGTGGTGACACGTGCATGCACCTCCTGAGAACTGTCCTCAGCCCTGGGGAGCCACCCCGCCTGGGAGCACCTGGGAGGTGAGCCTCTTCCCCACGGAGGGGGTTCCGGCCGATGGAGGACTAACACAGGAATAAAGAGCTCGGAGCCCTTACCTCAGGGTGGGCCAACCTGAGTGCCATGACCATTCCAGTGTCCCCGCAGGGCTGCGCTGGGGCGGCACTTTGCCTGGCTTCCTGCCTGTCCCCGGTCCCCTGGCGGGTTTCACAGGAGAGCAGCGTCTCCGCAAACCCTTGCCTCAGTTATCCGGGTGCCCTCCATCCCAGCACTGAAATGCCTGCGTTCTCTGCTTTGAAACTAGTAGGCTTAATTTGGTGATGAATTACCCAGATAACCAGCCCAGTTCTCCCCTTCCGCTTTCACGTATGGAAACAGCCTTGATGCTGGGAGTTCTTTTATGCTGTCACCCCAGACATGCTACGAAAACAGGAGGCGAGGGGCAGCAGGCCCACTTCCGATGTGGAAACACCAAGTCTCAGAGGGCTGGCTCCCGAGTCTTGCCTGGCACAGGTGCCGGCCGGGCCAGGAGCTGAAAATCCACTTCTCCAGCTGCTCCGAGCTCCCACCTGAGTCTCACGCGCCTCCCCCCACTGCCCTGGGCCAGAGGTCCGGAGTGCCCTAATGCAGCGTGCGAGAGCCCCCAGCCCCCGTGGGTCCAAGTCATCTGGGATTTTCCGGGTTCTGTCCCTTCCTCGGGGGCTTCAAGCGCCTAAGTCCAAGGCGCTGGTTGAACAGCTGGTCAGCTTCCGTGGGATGAGATTTTATTTAATGTTCCCTGCATCTCCCGAGGGGGCTGAAGAGCTGCTGAAGGACCAGGGGACGGGGCTTCGGGCCTCTCCTGTCCCCCCCACCACCACGCCACCACCGGGGGTGGATGCCTTTTTCAGATGTCGCGTGGAGGCAGCCCACTTGCCGGGAGGTTTCCAGGTGGGAAGCCAGGCCGAGGGAGCAGCCGGACGGGAAGTGTGTAAAGATGTGGTTCCTTCTCTGCTTTGCACCCCACTGCAGACGCCGGCCGTCTGGGCCGGATGTCACGACGGCAGAGCGCAGGGAGGAGGGGAGGGGAGGTGGCCGCCGCAGGGAGGTTCCCGGGTTCTGCCGATTCGTCCCCCAACCAAGAGCCATCGCCCCTCTTCACCAAATTGCGCAGAGGCTCTCTCTGCATCGCATCGGGAACGGGGGGGGGGGTGGGGGGCGGCAGCAGCGGCAAAACAGCCTGACGACGTCACAAATCAATTTTATTGAAACCGTATCAGGTTTCAGTAAAACTGAAGGATCCCACACCGGAGGAGAAGAGAAGAAGCCAGGGCAGAGGAGGCCGTGCGCCGAGATTTACTCCCGCGCGCTACCAAGTATCGAACTAAAAATAACATTAAAGATGAAATTCGTAATGAATCTCCAGCCGCTGAATCCCCCCAAGGCTGGCTCTGCCAAAGGCTGCGCGGCAGCCCTCTGTTCTCCCGGGCCTCGGCGTGAATATTTTATACAGTTGTCTGTGCGGGCGTGCACGCCCACCGCCACTCATATTTCAGTCCGCCCTGAAATGGGTCTCGGGCTCCGGCGAGCTGAGCGCCGCGCGTCGTGGGGCTGCGCCGAGAGGTGGGTCGGAGCGGGGAGGCTAAATGAAGACGGATACTTAATGGAGTTTTTGTGGGCTCACATTCGGCTGTCGTGGCGTCTGCCTTAAACCTGATTTGTAGATTCTATGGGTTTCGTGACATTATGATAAGATGCGGCGTGGGGAGGCCTCCCATTTAGCAGGGACGCTGATGGGCGTTTGAGTTAAAGAGAGTGGCTGCTGCGCGCGCCACGCCGGCTGCGGACCCCGCGGCTAATGCGCGGCGCAACCGGCCGCGTCTCCAGCCGCAGTATTTCATGCTTTTCCGTACATTAGGGCTTTGCCAAAGTGAACTTTTGGAAGAATAAAACACTTCCAAGATAAATTCAGTTTTTCCCGAGTGTTGACCTTAAGTTTCTCTGTCACTTAATGCTTCGCTGGAGTGGGGGGGGCGCGGGTGGGGGGTAGAGAGTGCCTTTGCCTAAGAGGGGTGCGCCCAGAGGGGTGGAGCCTAGCGCAGAGGCCAGGGGCGGGGCGAGGGGCGGGGCCTGCAGGCCGCGCTTGAGCAAGGCCTTCTCCCACGGACTGGGCTCGGAGGAGGAGGGAGAAGGGGCTGCGGGGGCCGGTCCGGTGAGGTTCTCGGCTTTGCTCTGCGCGGGGGCGGGGTGCCTGGCTCTCACAGCACTGCCCGCACCCTCTGACGAGGCATTCGACTCTGCGGGGATGGGCCTGCAGGAGGGGGCGAGGCTCCTGGCAGCCCCTTTGCCTTCCCAGCTGCCTGCCCACCGTCACTTGGGCTCAGCCATCAGCCGGCCCTGGCTGTGCCCTTCCCTGAGCCCGGCATGTCCCACTGCCCCTGCTGCTCCTGCTCCTTCGCCCGGACCAGCCGTCGCCTGGGCTTTGGGGGGGGGCCACTTCCAGAGCCTGAGATGCTGGCACCTGTCCGTGTTGCCAGCCAGACGGCGCTGGCATCTGTTGGGTATCTCCCAAGAGGGCAGACCAGGGTTCAGGTGGAAACAGTGGGGGCAAAGGTTCAAAGGGGTGCGGGAGACACCAGGGCCCCCCCGCACCGGCTGGCGGAGGGCTGACACTCATGGTGTGACCCCACACCACCCCCCACTGGTCCCACTATGCTCTGTCCGATACCCGCATGCTCCGGGACAACGTTCGTGGCCTCGTACCTTCTCTCCTGCAGGAACCAGGCCGCGCCTTCCAAGGTCCTACCGTGCCATTCAGATGCCCACAGAGAACGCTCCCTCCCAGTGGGGGGTGGGGCTGGACCTCAGGGTCAGCGGGATTCAGCCCAAGCCCCTGCTGGGTCTCAGGGAACCAGAACAGCAGCGGTCCCTCCAGGCCGGGTCCTGCCTCTGCACGGGCTGTGTGGCTCCAGAGGTCCCCACCGCCGCTGCAGGACCCCAGGTCCTGCGGCTGCAAGAAGCAGAAGCAGCAACGTGCGTGAACTCTGCTCCTGGGCTATGAAGAAGCAGGGACTATGGAGGGACCCGGAGCGGAAAGGACAGCCCCGCCTCCCGGACGTGCAGCCTGGTCCTGAGGACACCGCCAGGCCCAGGGCGGCCTCTCTGCCACCCGCACATCCTTTGTCTCCCTCCGCAGAGCAGCCCCCGTGGCTTCTCCAGAACAGAAGGTCCAAGTCCGTGGGCCCCGGTCACTGTGTCCAGTACACCGGCAGGCGGTGACAGGCACAGTGTGGACCTCGCGTCCAGTCCGGCCGCCCCGCGCAAGGATGGCGGTGAGAAGGCCGCACGGTGAGGCGTGGCCCCGAGCATCAGTCTTGGGCACAGAGCGGGTGGGCAGGTCAGATTTCCTTCTTCCCCCCGAAAACTCAACCAGGGGCCATTGTCCCACTCATTAGACCCCAGGTTCTCCGGGGCTCATGCCGGGCCGGGCCGTGGCCCCTCTGCGGTTGGCATGGCTGTGCTGGTGGTGAGGGGCCTGTGTGGCTGGGGACAAAGGGGGACCCCGACTGAACTCCAGCCTGTGCCTCGTAGGAGCCCTCCCCCAAGGACCCACGTTCCCCGCAGGACTCCGAGGCACAGTCGCGCCAGGTTCCCTGTATCCCGGGGCGTCTAGAGTGTGCGAACAAGCTACGGGGTTGGGACCTCAAGCCCCTCAGGGCCTCAGACGAGGTGAAGCCGGAGGCCAAGGTTTGCTGGGTCCAGAAAGGCCTGGGGGCTGGCCTCTTGCTCTCCTGCACGCAGCCAGGCTCTGCCTGCACCCTGCTGCACAGGCCGTGGAGGGTTTCTGGGCCGGGCCCGCAGCCCAGGGCCTTTCTCCACCCCGTTCCCCCTCCTGGGCCTCCATCTCTTCCTCTCTAAAGGGACCTGGTGAGCGCAGCCTCGGGTGGCCGTGAGCTGCCTCTGAGATGCTTCGAGAAGGGAAACCGTCACACGGACGCAGCACTGCTGTGACAGGCAGGGTCTCTGGGTGGTTTGCTCTGACGGCAGAGTTCCCATCCGTGGGTTTGCAGTCAAGCCCGTGGGACACATGATGGGGACTGGGTGTCCCGTCTCCCACCGAGAGTCAGGCACTGGGCGCCTGGGGAGGGGGGCCCTCAGGCCTGGCAGCCCGCCGGGCCTGCTGCGGTTCCGCAGCTTCGCCCCACTGGGCATGCACCCTGCCCTCTCTCTGTCCTCGTGATCACCCCATGGTGGCCCTTGTCATGTACCAGCTGTGACCCTCTTGTCGTTGGCAGAATGCAGGATTCACGCAGGGGTTACCGGGTGGTGGTTGGCTCTCAGGAACGTCTGGCCTGTGGGAGGGGTGGGGGAGCTCCTCCCAGGAGGCCTCCGAGCCGGAGCCCGAACTGTGACCCTGAGCTCCTCCTTACCACAGAGAACACATGTCCTGGGAAGCTGGCCAAAAAGCAGCGGCAAGGGCGCAAGAGACACGCATCTGTGGACCCCTGTACACCCAGCCTCTGCCTGCCACCATGGCAACCACATGTGACAGGCAGCAGGACAGCCCCCCCCCCCCCACGAGGCCCTGTCCTCGGCCCCCCGGGGCAGCTGCAACAAAGCGAGAGGAGTCCATTCCTTGGGCTGCCCCAAGACACCCAGTGAATGCCGGGTGAACACATGGAGGTTTCGGGGTGAGCGTGTCTTTTTCTGAGGGCTGGAGATTACTCAGAAAATTATGGATTTTCAGCATTTTCTTTGGGGGCATCGGCTGCCACACTGGAAGCCACATTTCAAGCCAGGAAACACTGTGCCTTGAGGGGAGCCGTGGGCCCTCGGCAGCCAGCCTAGCGCTACCGGGGTCTGGCCTGTGTCCCGTGCACGGAGACCACCCCCCGCGCTGTCTGCCTCCAGGAGAGTCACACGCCTGCCCTGGCCACACTGTGGGCCCCGAGCATTCACCCGAGCGCTGGCGGGCGCAGGGCACCGGTGATCATGGCCAGCACAGGACCCGTGTGGATGGGAAGTCGGAAGGCTGTCCGAGCGGCAGGAGGGACTCTTCCCTCGCAGGGCCCAGCACTCCCGTCGTCTCAAGGAGCAGCACAGGTGCTTGGTGATGGGCCCGGGGGGTTGGACGGGTCTGAGGCAGCCGCACCCGGGGTACCCGGTGACGCGGGTACAGTGCTGAGGAGTTTGCCCACGCTGCAGCTCACTCTCTCTCTCTCCTGGTCTCAGCAAGGTCAGAGACTATGTTTGGTGCCAAGACATCTTCAATAGGTTTCCCACACTTTTCTCATCTTTTTCAACTGCAAGGGAACAGACCTACGGCTCTGAGCTCTAGGTAAGCACAGGTATCTGGCCAGCATTTACCAACGTCTTGTTCTCACATCACTCAAGGCGAGTGGCCATGACCTTGCATCCGTGGGTACGATGCAAAGGGTGTTAGGGGTCCTTTTGAGTGAGTGCGAGAATGCGAAGCCGGGGACGCACCGCGCAGGTGCGCGGGGTGAGCGTGAGTGCAGGTGTTCGGTGGGTGGCAGTTCCAGATGCCTGATATCTGGGGCCACCTGTCCCTGCTTATCCCTGAGGACCCTTGCAGCTCGGCTTTCGGTGAAGCCTTATCCGAACCTCTCCCTGTCCCCAACCGGCCACGCCTTGTCCCTGGTCTCCCTTCAGGGGCTAGACCTGCCGTGACCCCGACTGCACAGCACGAGGGTCGCCTTTCTCTTCCTGCCGAACCCCCCGACCTGCCGCCACAGAAACGCCACCGATGCCCGCCCCCCGCTCGAGTGCCCGCGGATCGCATGTTTCCATCGGAAGGAGACACCTCTGGGTGGGCGCGCTGCATCGGAGCCCAGAAGTTTTCCCTCCCGCCTGCTTACGTTGGAAGTGCTCATTATAATTCAAATTACTTTCAAATTATGCTCATCTGGATTTCTGCGCTTTATAAAGACTCCCATGTCTATCTCTTTCGGAGGTTATAAGTTAAATTATTTTTATTATGATAGAAACTGCTTTAAAGACTCCGCAGACATTTGCTAATCGGTGGATAAGACAGCTTCCCGCTGAATGAGCCCTCTCCCTCACAGACCGCGGTGGAGGGAGGGAAACTGAGGACCCACGGCCTGGATGCGGGAGCTGGTTCAGACCCTCACGCCGTGCGTGGGCGCCGGCGGTGCGTGAGGGCCAGCGTGGAGGCTGCGGTCCTGGGGGAGCGTTGGTGTCGCTGGCAGGGCGGCAGGGGGGATGGCTATCGCTGGCTGGCCGTCCTCAGTAGAAATGCTTTCGTTCTCTGCCTTCATCCGCAAATAAAAGGTACCAGAAAGCACGCGGTTAGCTAGCAGGAGGGGACTTGCCAGTGCTCAGAGTCTTCAGCACGGAAGTGGGCCGGGTTCTCAGGCCGTGACCCCCAAGGCTCGGGGGCTCGGGGGCCGTCGCTGTCAGGGAAGGTGTATACTTCCATCTGTGGGACCCACCCTTCGTCCCTTCCCCTCCCCCCAAGTTCTGGTGGCAGGTGAAAGACACCCCCCTCGAACTGGGTTAGTGACAGGGACTGGGAGACAGAGGGGGCAGATACCCGGGTACAGCCGAATCTGTGTGTCTGGAAGACATCAGAAAGCATCTCTCCCCTCCTCCTCCCCACTTCCCCCGGTGACCTCGCTCTCGGAAAGTCGGCCCAGGGGCCCCAGCTTCCAGGCTGCCAGCCTGCCAGCCAGGCAGCCCGAGCGGGAGGTGGACACATTCCCAGCTGGCCCCACCGGGGTCCCGAGGTTCTGCTGAGGAAATAGTCAGAGGTACAAAAGTGTGCACGTGGGTCGCCTTCCCATTGCAAAGTGACCGAAACACCTGATGTGTCCCGTGACGGTGGGCCGGGGCAAGCGAACCGTGGGCCACTGCGCAACCGGCGAGAGCTGCTTCCAGAGAATAGTAGGGACCCGCAGATACCGCTGACCAGTCGTTAAGCAAACACGGGAATGAGTACATACTTGGGTCATGGTTTTGTTACAAAATACATAAAATTAATAAAAATAGGATGCACATGTATCAATATGTGTTCTCTGAGTGGAAGAATTACAGATGAAATTATTTTTTAAATATACTTTATGGATTATGCTATGACAGTTGTCCCAATTTTTTCTCCCCTTTTCCCTTCCCCCCTGTACCCCTCTTCTACCAACATTCCCCCCCTTAGTTCATGTCTGCGGGTCACATATATAAGTTCTTTGGCTTCTCCGTTTTCTTTACTATTCTTACCCCGACCCTCCCGTCTATTTTGTACCTACCATTTATGCTTCTTGCTCCCTGTATCTTTTCTCCCATTCTCCCTACTCCCCCTCCCTCCTGACAACCCTCCATGTGGTCTCCATTTCTGTGATTCTGTTGCTGTTCTGGTTGTTTGTTTAGTTTGTCTTTGTTTTAAGTTCAGTTGTTGATGGTTGTGAGTTTGTTGTCATTTTACTGTTCATATTTTTGATCATCTTCTTTTTCTTAGATAAGTCCCTTTAACATTTCATATAATAAGGGCTTGGTGATGATGAACTCCTTTAACTAGACCTCATCTGGGAAGCACATTACCTGACCTCCCATTCTAAATGACAGCTTTGCTGGATAGAGCAGTCTTGGATGTAGGTCCTTGACTTTCACGACTTGGAATACTTCTTTCCAGCCCCTTCTTGCCTGCAAGGTTTCTTTGGAGAAATCAGCTGACAGTCTGATGGGAACTCCTTTGTAGGTGACTGTCCCCTTATCTCTTGCTGCTTTTAATATTCTTTCCTTATCTTTAATCTTGGGTAATGCAATTATGATGTGCCTTGGTGTGTTCCTCCTTGGGTCCAACTTCTTTGGGACTCTCTGAGCTTCCTGGACTTCCTGGAAGTCTATTTCCTTTGCCAGATTGGGGAAGTTCTCCATTATTTTTTGAAATAAGTTTTCAATTTCTTGCTCCTCTTCTTCTTGTACCCCTGTGATTCAGATGTTGGAACATTTAAAGTTGTCCTGGAGGTTCCTAAGCCTCTCTTCATTTTTTTGAATTCTTGTTTCTTCATTCTGTTCTGGTTGAATGTTTCTTTCTTCCTTCTGGTCCACACCGTTGATTTGAGTCCCAGTTTCCTTCCCATCACTGTTGGCTCCCTGTACATTTTCCTTCATTTCACTTTGCATAACCTTCACTTTTTTCCTCTATTTTGTGACCATTCTCAACCATTTCCGTGAGCATCCTGATTACCAGTGTTTTGAACTGTGCATCTGATAGGTTGGCTATCTGTTTGTTGCTTAGTTGTATTTTTGCAGCTTTGATCTGTTCTTTGATTGGGCCGTATTATTTGTCTTTGCCTGCCTGTTATGTAGTAAGAGGTGAGCCTCAGGTGTTTGCCAGGGTGGGGCACCCCACGTCGCTGCGTTACGGTACTGTACGTGGGGGAGGGGTCTGAGAGGGAACAATGCCGCTCGCTCAGCTGTCAGCTGGCTTTCAGTTGACAGCTGACCTACCCACAAACAAAGTGGGCCCTTCTGGTGCTTATTCTCAGGTGGGTGGGTTTGTGTACATTCTAGGAGCCGGTGGGTCTCTCCAACGAACTCTCCTGTGAGGCTGGGAGTGTCTCTTGCTGCCGCAACTCCCACAGATTTTTATAGCGAGAGGTTCTGAGGCTTTGTTTCCCTGTGCTGGGGTCCTGGGTTGCACTGTCTGTCTCACTCCCCAGTTGTTCCTCCCGGTTTACCCACACACAATGGTGAGACCACCTTGCCCTGAGTCCTCTCCGCCCTGGCTAAGCATCTGTCTCTGCCCCTCCTACCGGTCTGGGTGAATGTTTCTTCTTTAACTTTTTGGTTGTTGGACTTCCATACGGTTCAGTTTTCTGTCAGGTTCAGTTTTCTGTCAGTTCTGATTATTTTTTTTTTGTTTTAAATTTGTTGTTGTCCTTCTTTTGGTTGTACAAGGAGGCAAAGCGTCCATCTTGGCTGGAAGTCCAGGAAAGCCAGATGAAATTACTTAATTTTTTTTTATTTCCTAAGTTCTGTATTATAAATATGTATTCCTTTATATACTTAGAACAGAGTAAACCAATATTGTTTAAAAATCTGGGCAGTTGTGTGGTGGCTGCAAGGGGACCTGCGGTCTGGGGCAGCAGGAGGAAGCTGCTCGTTCTCTGATCTATAACCGGATTGATCCTCAGGAAAACGAGGTGCCGCAGAGGGCAGGAGGCAAGACGTTGCTTGCTTCTCAAAAATTCATCCATGGGAGCCGGAGCGATGGACCAGGAGTGTTTACCCAGGAGAAGTAAAAATCCATCTTTACACACAAACCTGCGTACCCACGTTTGTGGTGACATCATTCGTAATTGCCAAACCTGGAAGAAGCCCAAACGTCCCCCAAAGGATGAATGGGTAAAGGCACTGTGGTATGTCCGTACAGTGGAGTATCGCTCGGCAACCAAGAGAAACAAGTGTTGTTAAATGTAACAATCCGCATGGCTCTCGCAGGCTGCCTGCCAGGTGGAAGAAGCCAGCCTCAGAAGGTCACGCACACCCCCTGCCTGGCTGCATTGCTGCGACTCCCGGGAAGGGGCACGCAGAGGGGGGGAGAGCTGCCAGGGGTTCCCGGAGCGGGGGCGGGGGGAGGGAATGTGCGTGAAGGGAGAACACACGAGGCAGCGTGCTGGGGAGGGGGACCGCGCTGCGCTGCACCCTGCCTGTGATGGCGGGTGCCCGGAGCCACGTGAAGAAAGGTGCCCTCCTGACCTGCTTCTGCTCCGCGAGCCAGGCAGGAGAGGAAGTTGGGTGATGAAACACTTTCCTCAATGCCCCCAATTTAGGTCTGCCTTCACGCAGCCCTCAGCTGGGTCATCTTTGTATCTTCCCGAAGCCTGGCGGACGGAGGAAGCCACAGGCCTGTGGGCGGGGCCCACGTGTCCCCCCCATGGCGACCTTCCCCCTACTCATGCAGTGTCCCCAGAACCCCTCTGTGGCTCGCCTGGGGGGCCGAGCTGCAGGGCAGGACTCAAGTGCTCTCCTACCCGCCTTCCCTCCGTGCGGTCCCGGGTTGTGGAGTTTTTGGTCTGCTCGGCACCCTCCTTTCATCCCGTTGCTATTTGTGCCGTCGCTCGTTAGTTTGGGGGGCAGGACCCCGTCAGGAGCGCACTGTCAGAAAGCTGCTGGGCGCGTGCCCCCGCAGGCAGCAGGGGGAGGCTGTGCGGGAGCTGTGGCTGCGTCGGACCCCCGCAAAGCTCACCCTGGCCTCTGCCCACAGAGGCTGCATGGGAGTAGAAAGGCACCCCAGGGTGCCAGGCAGCTGGACATCCAGGACCCACTGAGATGCCACTGTGTCGGAAAGCGTGGATGTCTGGTCCCTCTGTCCCGGGACAGCTCTGACTGAGGGCCGCAGGCTGGGCAGCGAGGACAGCGGGGACGGCCTCGGGGCAAGCGGTCGCAAAGGAGCATCAGAGACAGCCGGGCTGGAGGCCTCAGGAAAGGAGGGAGGGAGGCGGGCTGGGCGTGGACGTCTCCAATTAACTGGAGCAAAATAAGGCCAGAGACAGTAACATGTGTCACAGTGCACTCGCTCGCTCTCGCTCTCTCTCTCTCTCTCTCTCTCTCACACACACACACACACACACACACACACTCCTACACCAGGTGCCCTCCTTTCCGGAACGCCCCCTTCCTGGCGGTGCTGTCCCAGCCCCTCTGGGATTTGGGTGCCGAGGCGTCTGGGTGCCGCTGTGGGCACTGCTGTGCGCGGGGCACCAGAGAAGCCAGGGATCCACGCAGGCTCTTCACCCTCGAAACAGATCTCGCCCCCCCCCACTACCCACCACCCTGGCCCAGGCCTGGGCAGTTACCACTGCCCACTCACTGGCCCCCTGCTCTTGCCTTTGCCCCTACGTGGACTCTCCACGCAGCTGCCTCTGTGAGCTCGTAGACATGGAGGCCTGGGCGCGCGCTGCCCCGGCGCCCGCCCCGTCGTTCCCCGGGCTTCGTCTTCCTCACTGCAGCTCACACTGCCCCTCACCACACGGTGTCTTCGGTCAGGTCCCTTGACGGTTCTTCCTCTCACCGAGGTGTGGTCTGCAGCTGGGGCCTCTGTCTTCCTCACCTTGTGTCCCGGCTCCTCCTGGGTAAACACGCCGCTTCCGTAACCCCCGTTTCCTCAGCCGTCACGGGGTGTGTGTGTGGGGGAGGGAATACATTCTGAGTGCTGCACCCCTGGAGGGCTTGTGAGGATTAAATAACACCCCTCAGGCTGTGACGTCGGAAACCCCCGGGGAGCATCCTCAAGGCTGCTGCCATCCAAGGAGGCTAATTTTGCAAATGTTCGCCCGTAGTCTCAGCCCACTTTCGAGGTCCTGTCGTTAGCCACAGCCCCCCCTCCCCAGGCGAGAAGCCTGGGAGTCTATCGCAAACGCACTAGTGATGCCTCATTCTCGGCGAAAACGTCTCGGGGAGATTTTGTAATTTTATTTTTTTCTACGTGTGCAGAATAACATAAATCAAAGGGAGCAGTCGTCCACCTTGTGTTTTGACTGCTTTGACCCTCTTCAACCTCTGCCAATTTTTATCTCATTTTTGTTTAACTTTATACATCAGAGTTTAATCTGAGAGCTGGTGGGAAGACAGTGATGCATAGGTTCCATCAAGTGCGGATGAAATTACCCTGTCCCCCGAGGCTTCGGACCAAAGGGAGGGTCCCTTCCCAGCCCCAGGTGGACCAGGACGCACACTCTGCCCCTTGGACCCAGCCCCTCCACCCGGTGGGCTTGCTGCTGCCTCCCGCTGATTGATTGACCAGGCCTGGGAGCCACGGGCCTGCGTCCCTCCCGGGCACCCACTCCCCGGCACAGCCGCTGGCACCAAGCCTGGGCCGCAGCGTGCCCGTGTCATTTTAGGAACCGGGAGAGCAGGGGTTGCATCAGCATTGATTTTGCTCTCCTTGACGTCGTTCTCCGCTCTGGGAGAGCGCGCCCGGTCAGCGGCACGGTCCAGCCGGAGAACGCCGGCCCCGCTCTTCCCGGTGTTCGGAACGACGCCCGGTGTCGCGTGGGGGGCCCAACAAGGGCTGCCCTGTGAGTGAAGGCACGAGCCGTGTTCCGCTTCCTCGTGACTGTCCGTGTGCCCACTGGCCTCAGCTGGTTTTGGAGAGGAGAAAATGGCTGTTGATAGGTGAACTGAGCCACTGGTGCAGGAACCGGCCCCCACGGCTGTCATCCCGGAAGCTTGCAAGCGGAGCTGATGGACGCTGGGGCCCGAAGGGGCCCCTCAGTCTTCCCGAAGGAGGGTCCTGCACCAGGGTTCGCGCAGACAGCCTGGCGGGGGCTGCACAGCCTCCATCGACCCTCCAGGGCCACGCCCCTGAGGCTGCGACCCCCGGGTCAGCATTGTTTACAGGTGCATTTCCTTCACGGCACTTATCACAGCCTGAAAGGACATACCTGTTGATCACAGGCGGTCTCCCCACTGGACCCTAAGAACACTGACACATTCTGTAATTAATTCTTGAGAGAAGTCTGTTTGTTCACCTGCATCCCTCGGCTCGGACACAGGGCTTAACATCCAGGACGTGCTCAATAAATCTTTCTGAACGAATGAGTCCAAAGCAAGCAGGGATGGGCGGGGGGCGGGGGGGGGGGCTGGGATGCGTTAGCGGCAGAGCAGGAACAAGGGCAAGGGGTTAAAGTGCCCAGGTACGGGAGTCGCACCGCCCCCGACACCTGCGCCTCCTCGCAGGCCAGCGCGGGGTGAGGCGGCGCGGCAGCCAGCTGGACGGGGGCGCCGGGGAGCAAGGCTGGGTGGCAGACGTGTCCGGAAGACCCTGCTCGGGACCCGCACGGCCCAGCGGAGAAGCTGTTTCCAGGCCTATAGCTGCTGAGCCCTTGGGGTGCGGCCGGTCCGGACCGGGGGTTCTGGGCGAGTCGGCTACACCCCGGCTTCCAAAGGTTTACGTGGGTGAAGGATGCAAAGTATGTCATTAACCACCTTTCTACGGATTATGTGTTGAAATGATAATTTTTGGATATAACTCGTTAAATAGGAGAGCTAATTTCATCTTTTCTTTCTTTGAAAAACTGGGCCTACCATACAATTTAGACTATCCCGGTCCTGGAGGACGGTCCTGGGAGGGCCCACTGCTCGGAGCCCTCACCCGAGCGGTGCCCATGGACGCGGCTGAGGCCCCGTGTTCCGTGGCCGGCTTTGCGCGGGGGACTCCGCTGCCGAATTAAACGAAGGGTTACACCAGTGACCCCGTCATTTCATTTTTTTCTATGTCATCCTGAAGTGTGAAAAAATTCTTTACATAAAAGGTATTAATTGTAGCATTCTCTAACACGAATGAAAAACAGAAAATAACCCGAACATCTAAATAGCAGCATGAGAATATTAGCTTGGTGACACCGTACAATGGAATATTGCATGGCCGTCCAAAACCGGTCACCAAAGCCGTTCACCAAAGCCGCAGTTACTCTCGTGTGGCGGACGCGGGGCCAGTGCTCACCCGGAGCCTCAGAATCCCCAGCCGCGCCCGCTGTCCATGTGCCTCAGGAGGGGCTGCTCTGAGACGGGAGGGGCAGGCAGGCCACCAAACCGGGAGAGGCCAAGTGACTTCTCTTCGTTTCCGTTTTCAACTAATTGTGTTTAGTAGGCTTTTCATAAAAGAGACTCAAGGCGTTTGCCTGAGTGTTGCCGGCGGCGGTGGTTGGGCTGTGCCTCAAAAGGGCGCACACGTCACGTGGCAAACCCCAGCCTCCTTTCTGAACAGGTGTCCTCTGTAGCGTGGACCCGTGGGTCCCTTAGTCCCTCAGCCACCTGGACCTCTCCCCCGCAGCCCCTGGGCTCCTGCCGAGGGCAGCGATGCTGCGTGGACGGGTCCCCGGCACCCAGCTGGCTCAGCCTGGGGGCCTGGGAGGGTCAGGGCAGCTTCGCTCACAGGAGCCTCTGTGCTGGCCCCAGGGTTGGGGGTGCTGAGTGCCGATCTCAGCGCAGGAGCCTCTGCCAGGAGCTCCCGGGGGGCTTTACCCGAAGAGCGGTCCTGGCAGGGGCTAGGAAAGGAGAAGACAAGGTGGTTCGAGCGTGTGTGTCATCCCCTGTCTCCTCCGAAGGGCGCTGCTCCGAAGACGCCCCTCAGCACACTCCTCTGGCTTCCAGTGACAGGCTGCCGTCCCACTCGTGCTGGGCCTCGAAGCTGTGAAGGTTCAGTTCGTCTTCTCCGGCGCCCCCCTGCACCCCGGCGCTTCCCTGCACCCCTGCGTCGGCTGCCAAGAAACCCCTCCCAGAGCGATCGCCACGGGAGCGTGCCCTCCTCCTGCCAGGACCCGGAGCTGACACAGGACTCAACCGGAGACACAGCATCTGCGTCGCGCAGGGTACCACGCAGAGAGACGCAGAGCGCGTGGTGTCCGTGACCCCTGCGTGGAGGGCAGGGGCTGAGTCCTGGGGCTGGCAGACCTGAGGTCGGAGTCAAGCTCCGCTCCTTCTTCACAGCCACGAGGCCCTGAACGGGTTCCTTCAGCTCCCCAGGGCTCGCCATTCTCCTCCGCAGGACGGGGCGAGGACCCCACGTTCCACCAATGCTGTGCGGATCCGGCGAGACACCGACGCGTCTCAGTCGGCTGCCGGCGTGGAGCAAGCCCCCAGCAAACCTTAGCGATCACCCTAACGGCGTTCGAACCCCGGAGCTGAACCCCCGGGGCGGGTTGATGTCTTGAATGCCAATGTCCCATGAGACAACCACTTCCAGAGGCCA
>PVKU01006647.1:24796-64796 GCA_004027475.1 Anoura caudifer
GTGCATTTGGAGAACCTCACTTGTGCTGATGAAAAAAAAACACAAAACACCAGACTGAGAGACATGAAGTTTGTGCTAATCGGGGTGGGGGGGGGGGGGAGATGTAAATGATCAAAAATATGGGAAAGAATTGTAAGACATTTGAAATAAAGATTTTTGTCTTTAAAATATCTGTATTGACCTCAGAATAAGTATGTTACGAGATTTTTGGGAACACGTCCGTGCTCTTTCTGCCTCTTTTCTTCATAGGCCTCTTCTCCTTTTTCACTCCCTTTGGGGGATTTCTTATAAATGAGGATTTGCACCACCAGGGGTTATGCCAGCTTGGAACGCGTTTTATTAAAAAAAATATGTGTTTGCCACAGAATGCTGAGTGATATATTTAGGTGCTCCCTTCTGTTTTTTTCTTTTTCCTTTCCTTTCCTTTCCTTTCCTTTCCTTTTTTTCTTTTCTTTCATTCTCTCTCTTTCTTTCTCCCTCCCTCCCTCCCTCCCTCCCTTCCTTCCAGTGCATTCATCAAAGCTGGGGACAGGGAAACAAGGAAAGGCTTATGACAGGAGGAGCCACAGGAGCCTGGGCTGGGTTGCTGCTTTGTCTCGCCGGGAAATAAAAGTCACAGTGACAGAAGCGAGCCATCCTGGGGCTGCTGTCGGCCCAGTGAGAAGTCCGAGCCAAGGAGGCCTTGGAGACAGGATCAGGGGGTGAGCCCGGGACGAGCTGCCGCTGCCCACTGCTCCCCTGGCTGCAGGCCTCCCGGGACCCTAAGAGCTCAGGAGATGCTGCCTGTGGGCAAGGAAGGGGCGTGGGTGCGCTCCCAGGAGGGAGGGTGCCCTTTCTGGCCAAGTCCTAATCCAGCGTGTTCTCAGGGTGACTGAGATGTGAAGGAGCCTTGGAAAGGGCCTCTGTGGCGGAAGCGCAGCAGGCTGGGGGACACAGGGGGGAGAGCAGGGCCTGTGGCCTCACTTCTGTCCCTAAGGGCACAGCCACCATGCCACCCACGGGCGTGGGGTGGGGGCCCCTGCCCTGCCCTGCCCTGCATCTCCTCTAGGGGCGAGGCCTGCACTGGGCTCAGGGCCCCAGGGAGACCACCCAGATAGTCGGCAGCCTGGTTCTCTTTATTTATTTGCCATTTGTTCAGGCCACAGGCCTTCTAACGGGTGTGCGTTTACGTAAAAGTTGTATCCTCAAGACACGTCAGCTCCTCGCTGAGGTTTACCGTGAGCGTTGATGTCACCGAGGGCCCTCACGCCCACTCGTTCCGCTGAGACCGGGCGTGTCCCTCACGTAAGTCTGACGGAGGCGAGGCTGCGCTGCCCGGCTGCTCCTCGCGGCCGAGGACCTTCATCTCAGGCACGCAGCCGTCGCGGCCACCGGGGCCCGAAGCCGCAGACCCCCGTCCACGCCTCCCGGGAAGGCAGGCCCGTGCTGGGGGCCGCCGGGCACTTTGTGCGGTTTTCTCGCAGAGAAAACCAGCTCCCCGGTGCCCTTAGCTGAGCCCACGCTCGGTCTGACGTGTGACTCCGACTCTCTCTGATGTGTTTCCGCCACAGCTGAGAGGCCGGTGCCGTGGAAGCAGACGGACAGACAGACAGACAGGCCTCTGGACTCCCCCAGGCTGCTGGGGCCGTGTAGTGTAGGGACGGCAGTGAAATGTTAAACTAGGAATCGACTAAACTTAAAAAAAAAAAAAAAAATCGGAACATGCACAGTGCATCGTGAATTGATCACCAGCAAATGTGCAGCAAACCTTATTGTGCAGAAAACTGAGGTTCGGAGGCGAGGTCCTGGAAGGAGTGACCCTGCCGTGGAGCCAGGGCCCTGCGGTGTGCGTGCACGTGTGCACACTCACACCCCAAGGTGTGCACAGAGCCGCGTGTCTCGGGCGGGGTGGAGGCAGGGTTACAGCTGTGGGTCCGTGAAGCTCAGACTCCATTCTTGAGGCATGTGTCCGTTATGGGGCTGTTTTCCACACAACCGTGAGCCCGCTTTTGCCTCACCCTGTAGTTACGCGGGCACGTATCAGAAAACATTCACGTAGATCGCATGCGTGCCTGTGTGCACACATGTGCGCATGTATTGGGTTGGGTCCCCTCCGAGAGTCAGGATTTGGATGGAATTCACCCCAGTAGCTGAACAATTATGAGAGAGCAGCGTCCTCAGAACAAAATGACCTTTTCCTCAAGTTGCAAAACATTAAAGGTTAAAGAATGTTTGAAAGGAAGTTAGTACTTTGAAAACATTGGGGAGACGGCCATCTTTTCAAAGGCCCAACCAGAAGGCGAGGGCGGCGTGGACGCACGGTGCGCGGGCAGTGCCCGCGGGGGACCGGCCTCAGCAGCAGCCAGACAGGCAGGCCGGCCCGCGCTCCGCCCAGCTCCGCGCTCCGGCAAGGCCCCCTTGGCAGGCTGGCTCCTAATTGCAATTTCGAAGTCACATTTCTGCCTCTCACCAGTAAGGATGGCAAGGAGAGCAAATCAATGAGTGTCACATTTCCCGGCTTCTCCTTTTCATCTGACCCGGACGGTGCCCGCTCCAGTCTCTGCTCTCGGCAGAGACAGAACTCGCAGGGAGCCTGTCCGCCGGGCCCCTCCCCCCAATTAGCTCCCACAAAGGCCTGGAGGGTGTGCCGTGCGGGCCCTGCAAACACCCACCTTCCCCTCCCCCGCAGGTCAGGAGGCCTGTGCCCCGCCCGGCCTTCAGCAACTCACCCCTTCCCCTCTCCCTGTTCCAAGCACCTGCCTGCATCCCCGGGCGCAGCCAACCTCACCCCATTTATAAGCCTTTGTCTTCAGGGAGGTCTGACCCGTGGCTGGAGGAGAGGTCACCATGGATCGGACGACTGTGTGCCGCGTGTCGAGCTCTTCACCAAAGCACCGACAGCCACCGTCCCCGGTGAGCCTCACTTGTCCCCGCGCCGTGGCTCTACGGTCACTTGCCCGAGAGCACGCAGCTAGTTAACACGGTGCTCTTTCAAACCCGGTCTGAGGCTGAAAATCCCCAGCATGGAGCACAAAGAAGCAAAGGCGGCCAAAGGCATCCCCTAACTTTGATCGAGGGTCCTCTTCCCTGCTCAGGGTTTGAGAGGAGCGAGCTGTCCCCTTCGGAGGCGGAGGGGAGCCTCAAAGAGTCGGGCAGTCAGCTCCAGGAGGCTTGGGGAGCCACCGGCCACCAGCTCGGCCCTGCGCCGAGTGGTCAGAACCTGAACTCACCTGCCGTGAGCCCACCGGCACGTCCGCAGCAGACCCCCGTGCACTCGACCCTTCTCTCAGAAGGGCAGCCGATCGGCACGCTCTTCTGAGAGAAATGGACCGGCTGCGGTGCCTGCCTGCTCTTGGGGCCTGGTCCCGTGGTAGGACGGGCGGAGGCCGGGCAGTCCGCCCTGCACATTCTCACCTTCCCTGTCTCCTGTCTGACGTGCCCCAGATAGGACCGTCCTCGAGAGAGCAGCTTGCCTTTCTGGACATTCGAGATGGCAGTGACTCCTTGACAAATTTCATCGGCAGAGGATGACTCTGGCCCATTTTCAAGTCTCATTTTTCCTGGCCGACAGGTGAGGCCTGAGGAGGAGGAAGGAGGGCTTGCGGGCGGCCTCCCTGCCAGGCAGGGCCCCCCGTCCCCGCCTGCACGCTGCCAGCAGCAGGCCTTCTCTGGGGGGAGCCCAGTCCCCAGGCGCTCACACAGGCGGGGCTGACCCCTGTCATTAGCTGATTCCCAAGTGCATGCCAGGCCAGGGCCCCTTCCCTTCAGCCAACAAAACATTCTGGAAAACCTTGTGATACACAACGCTTCTTAAAAATTAATTGCCCTATTTGGGCAACAGATTTTGAAGGCATTGATAGTATCTGTAAGGTGATCAAACGTCAAAATTCACTCTCAGTCAAATTTGCATTCACTACCTACCACTTTTCTTCCATTATTTCCAAACAGTTCCTTAGGAGCCTGGGCATTGCTCTGAGAGGGATCCCCCCCTGCCCCCCCACCCCTGCCACTGCACCAGGTGACTGAGCCAGGGGAGTGTGGCAACAGAGGCCAGCAGTGCCCAGAGGGCCCCTGGGCTGCAGCCCACCCTGCAGACCCTGGGGTCTGAGACCCCAGCGTCCGTCAGCTGAGACCTGACACTGAGTCCTGGGAAATGGAGCAGGGACGTGCTCACCACCCCAAGAGGAGGAAGACAGCTGCACCGCTCAGGACTCAGAGGGCTTGCAAATAAGCCTGCAGGGCCAGGGAGGGTCCCCAGGGCGACTGTGGGGGGTGCTTAGTAGACAACAGTGCCCTGTGCAGAAGTCCTCACTGGGTCCTAAGCTACAGCAGGAGCCAAGCCAGGAGGCCAGCTCACCTGGTGCCTGTGGACCCCCCTCTCTGGGGAGACCGGTGCTCAGCCCCTTCCCAGAGCCTTATTTTCTTACCTCGAAGGGCTGGGGGTCTGCAGCCTGTCGCTGAGGCTGGCCCACTCCTGCCTCGAGGGTCAGGCCCTTCCTCCCTTCCTGTTCTCCTGGGAGGCACTCCCGTAGGGCCCCTCCAGGGGCCAGGCTCCCACAGCCTCCCAAGCAGGGGCCGCTCAGGCAGGGTGCAGGCCCTGGGGCGCCCCAGCCCAGTCCTGGCTCCCAGCTCCCTCGTCTGTGTCCCGCCAGGGCGCACAGTCCTCTGTGCAGGGTGCGCTGAATCGGCCCACCGGGGAGTGTCGGGGCCGCAGGGCTGCGGGGAGGGTGGGCAGGGTCTAGGGTTAAGGCGAAGGGGCACTCTGCTTTCACTGAGCGGTGGGGCCCAGGGACGGGAGTTGGCGGAGAAACAGAGCCCTCCTTGAACCCTTCCCCGGTGTCACCACCTGCCTCCGCCATCCGTCAGCACTTCCAGCGGCGGGACGCACGCAGACTCGGCTCCCCGGCCCCGCGGTGCCACCTCCCGGCCCGCCTTCCCCCTGGTCCCCCGGGCGGCCGCCCTGCTGTCCCGCCTCTAGAGGGCGCGGCAGGGAGGTGGCACCGCGGGCTCCCTGCGGAGCCCCGGGGACCCCACCCCTACCCAGCGGACTCATTTGAATATTTCATTGGCCGCCGCCGGTCTGGTCAATTTATCATGCAAATGCGGGTGCCCTCGCGCCAGAGAGGAGCCGGCGCCCGCGCGGAGAGCGGCGCCCGATTGGTGGCCCAGACACTGGCATTTGTAATATTTTTCTTTGGACATTAGAGTCATTTACCAATGCCATCGCCGCAACTCCAGGCACTGCATCACAAGCCACTTAAAGGGCTTTATTGGCAGCTTCGAAACTTCTTAACAGGTTCTTTCATTTTAAACCAAGTCTCAACCTGTTTTTGACCCCACCCCCACCCCCCCCCCCCAAAAAAAGCGAGAGCACCGAAAACTACTCGTCCCCCTCCTGGTTTGGGCAGGTTTGGCGTCCCGCATGGTCCAGGGAGGACTCGACCTCTTTGGGGTGAGCGCTTGTTTCCCCGTGAAATGAAAAACCTTTGTGGATTCGTGTGGGCATGGGGGGGGGGAGGTGATAGAAAACACAAGCAACCAGAAAGAGAGGAGGAAGGAAGGAAGGAAGGAAGGAAGGAAGGAAGGAAGGAAGGAAGGAAGGAAGGAAGGAAGGAAGGAAGGAAGGAAGGAGTGGTAGAAAGACGAGAGGAAGAGAGAAGGCAGAATTCGGAGCTGTGCCGCCGGGGAGGAAAACCTTGGGGCGAGCACAGCCCGGAGATCAGAGAGTGTCTGCGTGTGAAGAATGCGACCCTCTGACCGCCACGTCCCCAAGCCTGTGGCTCGCCCAGCCCGGAAACACACTGGAGAGGCACCCTGTTTCAAGCAGTGAATGAGAAGGAATGAGGTCCTCGCCCAGAGTCCTTCCCGCTGGTTACCTGCCCGACTGGGAACGGTGCGTGGTCTTTCCCGCCTGGAATTTCGGGGACAGACACAAAACCGCAATGGGTGAGAGAGAAAGAGTGAGTGATGCAGGGGAAAGGAAGAAGGCAAGAGATTCTCCCTGCTTCCCCCTTGTCTCGAAAACTCCCTGGCTCGTTACCGAGGTCACCAGTGAGCAGGGCTGGGCTCTCTGCTCTGCACGGACCTCAGGCTTCTCCAGGTTCCTGCACCCGAGCAGCCGGCCCCTCATCCCGCTGCCCGCGCATCCCTTCGCACCCGAGCCGGCGCCGCCACCCTGGTCCCGGCCCCGGACGGATGGCCACCCCTGCTGCCGCCAGGCAGAGCCCCACCCTCCGCAGCTGTCTCTGTGTAGCGTTTGGTTTGGGATTTTTTTTTTTTTTATAGTTCTGCCCAAATGGTTTCCAAAAATCCATTTCACTCAGAGTGGGGGGGGGGGGAACACACCTTGCTACAGCACGTAATTCTGGAAACTCACCCCACAACTCAAGTTGCCATGTGGGATTTGACAAAAGTGTGGTTGCCGGTAACCACGCACTCCCAAACACACTTACTGTGTATCTGTGCGCCTTCGATGGAGACACAAAGACTTCTATTTTCTTTATTTAATCTTCGGTCTCCTTAAACGTATTTTTGAAAGTCTGGTAAATGACTGAGCTTGAGAGAGAATTACTGAAGAAAGAAGACTCAACTGGGCTCCCAAACCTGAAAATGCAGGAATGAGGGAACCGGAAGCCTGGGGGCAGGGAAGGAATCCCAGCAGGGAAGACCGGTCTGGGAGAGGGGCGAGGGGCAGAAGAGGTCCCCAGGAACACCCGTGGCTCCCCCTCCCTGTTGGGTGTATAGTTTTTAGGATGTTTATGATTGCTTAGAAAGTCTGAGTCAGAAAAAATGGAACGTGGGGGAGGACGACCCACCGGCCCCGGCTTCCTAGGGGGCTCGGCCGAGTCAGCTTCCATTCAGGATCAGCCAGGCCACCCCGCCCCGCCCCACCCCAGCCACCCTGGGCACTGCGGCTGGCCCGGAAGGTCGCTTTCTTTGAGTCAAGCGGTTCTAGTGCGAATGGCCAACGGACAGCGAGCACATGGGCAAAGTTGGGCCAACCTCTGTGCCCGGCACAACAAAAAAATTTGCAAAGTAGGAAGCTGCCTAATGGAAGGAAGGGAGAGGATAGGAGCGGGTGTGCCCACCTGTTGGCGAAGTGGGAAGGTGCCATCGCCCCTACGCCAATTCTTGACCCAGGGCCCGGGGCAGCCCCTGCTCTCCTGGAAAGACTGCCTTCTGACCCCCCCCCACACCACCTGGCACCCCCGGGGTGCAGCCCCCAGGGGGGGCCCTACAGAAGTGACACTAATATTCGACTGATTTCCAAAGGTTTATTTTATGTGACGCTGCAAAAGTTCTTGGGAGAATTTACAGACAAAAATATCTGGTTTGTTAAAACAAAACTACCAGGAAAAGAGAAACAAACTCCAGTACTGCCTAAATGCACTTTTAACAGTTTACCTCTGGCAAGGGCTTACGTAGCAAGGGCTCGAATCCTGGGTGCCGGGGCTGAGGTGGGGCCAGGCGGCAGCAGTCGGCTCCCCAGAGCCAGGGTGCGCCCCCTCCCCAGCCCAGCCTGTGTGTGTGTGGGGGGGGGACAAGCATGTGCAGGAGGACAGCACTTGGTCCTGCCTGCAGACATGGGGATCCCCAAAGGTTCACAGCCAGGCCAGTGCCCTCACACCTGGAAATGGGGTGCAGGCTCCCCAAGAGTACTACGCAGTGCAACCTGTCCTTCACAGGGGCCTGTGCTACCCGCAGGGCATAGAGAACTGCCCCCATGCACAGTGTGGGCCTAGGCCCCTGGGTCCCGGTGCCCTGGCTGCCTCTCCGAGACCTGCTGCGGCCTCGAGCGCGGCGCATGCCTCCTTTCCCGAAGTCCTCCCCCTCGCCGGCCAGTTCAGCCTGGTTTGGGTCAGGCGGCCGTCACCCACAGCCCTCAGTCCTGCCTCACACCCAGCCTGGGCTGCCTTCAGGCGGTGGCAGGGCTGCGCCTTCCTGGCACCAAGCGAGGTGGGTGCCCACCAGACCCCGCCGGGCACTGCGAGCCGAGCCTGCCTTCAACTCTCCCCCGTTCTGCTCTCCTCCAGGTGGGGCTTCGGTGTGCCCAGCGCAGGACTCTCCCGGGGCTCCGCACCCGGCACCTTCAGCTCACAGTGCTGGGGCCCGATCTCGAACCCCTGCTCTGAAGCAGCGGCCCAGGGACTGCGTGGCGCCCCACCGCGGAGGAGCAGAGGGCTTCCGCTGGGCCCGAGGGGCAATCTCGGGGCTCAGGAGTTGCTTCTACGGCCTCTGGGAGTTTTCTGGGCTCTGAACATTGCCGCCCAGACCAGGGGGTGGGGCACCTGGCCGCAGAGGAAGCAGTGACAGACACTTGCCACCCCGTGGTCAGCTGTGTGGCTCCCCTGCCCCCTCAGCTCCCCTTTCCAACTTTTTCCCCCCACCGGGCGTTTAAAAATTACCCCCAGGAACAGGGCACCTCCCAGAGGCGGGCACACCTAACCGGCCTTGCGGGGTTCCTTTGTGCGAGACTTGCACACTAGGAAGTTAGCAAGTGCTTGTGCGCGGGGCTGGGAAGCCAGGATGCTTTTCCCAGGTACCCGTGGTGCTCCGCGCCGTGGGGTAAAAAGTCTCTGCAATGGGCATCCCCTACAGACCCGTCCTGCCTCCCCGGGCTCAGCCGGCACCGGAGCCGCCGGGTCTCCGCTTCCTGGGGGGAAGGAGCCCAGCAGGCGCTGCCTTTGGTCTCCGGAACCTGGAGGACCTCGGTGCTCGCCGGAGCACCTCCTGTACTGACTCTGGAATCACGGAACCAACAGGCACACAGGGGCTGACCTGCCCGTGTAGTTGCTCCGAGGGGCAGAGCTCACCAAGCCCCCGAAGCGAGGTGTTTGCAGTAGGAATAGAGTCAGGTAGGGTGCCAGGGACAGCCACCCAGTAGATGTCCGAGGTCCTCTGCCTGCGCCTTTCCTCTGAAGTCCTTAGGAGGCGGAGGAGAAACGCCCTTTGGCCTGGTGTGACTGGTCAGGGACAAAGGCAAAGGTGTCTGTACTGGGGGTGGGAGGGTGGGGCAGGTAAAGCCAGAGGCCAAGGCAGGGGTGCGCGCGGCAGCCCAGGTGAGCACTCCAGACAGGGGCGCTGGGGACTTACACTCGGGGCCTGCGCCTTTTCTCCGAATAACGTGAACCGCAGACGCACAGCCCACGGAAATGCAGCCCGTGGTTCTCGCTGGGAGCCCCGCCCCCCCCCGCCCCCCCACTTCGGGCCTTGTTACTCAGCAGCCCCGCAGAGCCTGGCAAAGTTTTAGCTTGAGACTTTCTGGCGGAGACCTGCCTGGCCACTTCCACAGCCCCAGGCTCGGCCCAGCTTTGGGAGTTTAAGTCCCTGCCTTGAGGTAGCCTCCGGGGGTCTCCGCTGCGCCCTTGGGTTTGGGGAGCCTCCATCCTTCCTGTTCTCCGGAGCCACGCGCCGTCCGCTGAAAAGGACGGAGACCTCAGTGGGGTGCAAGGACACTGTCCCCTCTTCGGCCCTGTCCCTAGAATGGCGTGCAACGCTCATCACGCGTCGAGGTCCCGATATGAAAGGGGGTGCGGTGGTAAAGGGGCGCCGCAGAGAGGGGGTGCGGTCCGCTCTGAGCAGGCGGACCAGGCGGCAGGGCCTCGGTGTGCCCTCCGCAGAGCCCGCGGTGCGGGCCGGGCTGTCGCCGCGACGTGCCGCTCACGGACGCTGACGGATGCGCCGCGGGCCGGACGGACAGATGTTAGGGCGGGTCGCTAGCGCCGGGGCTGGGCGGGCGAGGCCCGGATCCGGCGAGGGCTGCGGGCGGCACCGAGACCTGAGCTCGGCCGCGGCCGGCAGGGGGAGGGGGCGGAAGGAACCGGGGTCTGGCTCGGGGAAAGCAAGGAGGAGGTGGGAGCACGAATTCCGGCGAACTCTCTGCCTTCCCCGCGCGGCGCCCGGCGCACCGCACCCGCCACCACCGGCGCGCCGGGAAGGTGAGCCGGGGTGGGCAGCGGGCCCCGCGCGGCGCCCGCGCTCCGCCAGGCACAGGCCCTGGCGGCGAGACCAGACCCCGGAGGCCGCGGGCGGCGGGTGCCAACTCACCGTTTCATCGTTCGCAAGAAGCGTTTCACGCCCCGCGGCCGCGTCCCCCGGGCCTGGTGGGTCCGTGGCTCCGGCCTCCTTAGGCGCCCCCCGCTCGCGGCGCCCGCCCGGAGCGCGCCCCGCGCGGCCAGCTCCGGGCCGCCGCCCTGAGACCACCCGCACCGGCCGGGGCGCCCTCCCCGCCGCGCCGAGCGCTCCTGCCCGCCGAGGCGCGGAGGCCGCCTCGGAGCCGGAGGACGGCGGCCCGGTCTGGGCCGGGGCCGAGCCCGCGGGCCGGGGCGAGCGGGGTGGATCTTACCGCCAGGTGAGACCACGGGCTCCGGTCTACGGGGACGGCCGCACGCCGGGAACTTTGGAAACAAACTTGCGGGAACAGTCACGGAGGGAAAATGAAGAGGGGAGGGGACAAAAAAGCGGGGAGGGGGAGAGACTAAAAAAGAAACGTGAGAAAGAAAAGGAGGAAAGAGAAAGGCCGGGAGGAGGACGAGGCCAGGCTCGCAGCCCCGGGCGCTCGGGCGGCCGGTCCCAGGGCGCGGGCTCCGGCCCTCTCCGCCTCCGGACGCCCGCCCGCAGGAGCCCCGCAGCGCAGCCCGCGCGCCCGGGGGCCGCGGCGCCTCCCGGACCCGAGCCCCGCGGCCGCGCCCGCGCCCCCTCCGCCGACCGGCAGAGCCCGGAGCCGCCCCGCGCGGCCGCCCCACTCCCGGCCCGCGAGCTGCCCAGGGAGACGCAATCGAGCCCGCAGCGCATCGATGCGCCGCTCCGGCTCCGGCTCCCACTCGGCCGCCGCCGCCGCCGCCGCCGCCGCCGCCCGGGCGTCGTCCCCGGGAGCCGAGGCTCGCCCGCACCCTCGCGGCCGCCCGTGAGTGAGCCCGCGCCGCCCGGCCGCCCCGCGGCTCCGCCCGCGCCTCCGTGCGGGGCCCGCCGACCCGGCCCGCTCGGCGCCCCGGCGACCCCGATCGCCCAATCCATAATCAATTTCCTTCGCTCCGTACCGCCGGCAGGCCGGGCGCTGGGTGCGGTGGCGCCCCATTCCCGGGCGCCCCGGGGCGGGGGGTTGGGCTGCGGAGCCCCGGCACCTCTCCCCGCCCCCGTCCCGTCCTCGCGTCCGCGGGCGCCCGGGGTGGGGGGCGCGGCGGGGGACCGCGATCTTCCCGGTCTGCAGAGGAAACTTGCAGGCGCCCCTCCCACTGCGACCCCCGGGACGGGCCCGGGAAAGTTTGCCCGGGAAAAAAAATGGGGGGAAGTGGCGGCGGCGGGTCCCGGGGGAGGAGCCGGGTGGCGCGGGGCCCGGAGCCGCCCCCACCCACTGCAGCCTGCGGCCGCCTCCGCCCTCCAGGGCGCCCGCCCCCGCCCTCGGCCCTGCCATCCCGCAGGGGCGCCGGCCCAGACCGAGACGGAGCTGGGGGCTTTGGGCGCGGCGGCTGGAGAGCCGTGCGGCCCGGGCGGAGCTGCGGGGGCGGCCAGGGGGCGAGACCCGGTCGGGAGGGGGCGGGCGGGGAGCTAGCGCCCCGGGACGCAGTCGGCCGGGCGGGCGCCGCGCCCCTGCTGGCGCGCATGGGGCGGAGGCAGAGGGGCGGCACCCCGTTCCCGGACTGGGAGGGGGTCCGGGAGAGGCCCCGGGCCGGGTGCGGGGGCGCGGCGTCCCCGCGGGCGGCTAGTGACACGATCATCTCCTTTTCCTTTAAGCTTGCCTGTTGCCGACGCCGCCGCTCCAGCCGCGCCGCGGGCAGAAGACCGGACCGCTGAGCCCCAGGCCGTGGCGGCGGCGGCGGCGGCGGCGGCGGCGGCGCGACCCCCATGCCTTGACCCCCTGCCCGGGGGCGGGGGCCGGGCACGACCCGCCGGGGCGGGTCCCGCGCGCCTCCTCCCACCCGGGGGCCCGCCTCCCCCTCTCCCCGCCCCCCGGTCCCGAACCCCGCGCACCTCGTCTGGGGACCGGGCTGGGGGTGGGGGGGGCAGGGCCGCCGCTCCTCCCCGCCCCCTCCTCCTCCGGCCTCTGGAGCGATTTGTCAAACTTCCCATTCCGCCAGCGGAGCGGCCCCCCCGCGCCCCCAGCGCGCTCCTCCCTCCCGCGCCTCCCGCGCCACCCTCCTCCTTCCCTCCGCACGTTCGGGATCGCGGCGGAGCGCGGAGAGGGGGGGACTCGGAGAGCCGGGGCGCAGCAGCATCCTGCGGGCGGCCGCTCTCCGGGGGGGAGGCTGAGAGCCGCCCGCCTCGCCCCCCCCGCGGCCCGCCGCCCCTCCCTCCCGCTCCCCAGCCCGGCAGCGGCGGCGCGGCGGCGGCGGCGGCAGTCGCCGGAGGAGCATCATGCCGAGGAGGAAGCAGCAGGCGCCCCGGCGCGCAGCAGGTACGAGCCGCTTCCCTTCCTCCCCTCCGCCTCCTCTTCCTCTGCTCGCCCGGGGTCTCCGGCCGGCGGCGACCCCGCTCGCGCGGCTCCCGGCTGCTCTGCCCGCGCGGAGTAACTCCCGGCACGGGCTCGGCGCGGCTCCCCCCTCCGGGTGCGTGCGCCCGCCTCTCGGACACCGGCGCCCCGGACGCCCGCCGCGATCCGCCCTCGCCCTGCTCCCACCCACTCCGGGCCCGGCGGGGTCCGGGGCCGGCGCCCGACCCCTCAGCTCCGCGGCCGCGGAGGGGACGGGAAGGGGTCGTCCTCGGCGTCTCACTGCGGGGGGCAGGCGGGGTCACCCGACTTCCCCGGGACACCTTCTGCGCCCAGGCTCGGCCGGACCGCGGGGGACGGCTTGGTGTCTGCCTGGCCCAGCGGAGGGCCGGGGAGAGAGCAGCCCCGCTCGGCCGCCGGGCCGCTGCCGTGGTGGAGCCTGCGCTTGCTGGGCCCAAACCGGGCACCGCGGAGGCAACCGGAGCGCCCAGGGTCTGGGTATTGTCAGATGACTGTCAGGCCGGCGTCGGGCGCTGGGCTCCCCTCTTCCCTGCGGGCTCCCCTCTCCCCCACCCTCCTAGCTCCGCGGCTCCCACCCTGGTCGCGCCCAGCACTTAGTTCTGGGACGTGTCTGAATACTTTTTTTTTTTTTTTTTTTTATGGCCAGGAGTGTCAACTCCTGTTAAGACGAAGCTTTCTTTCTTTTCTTTTTTTTTTTTTTTTCTTTTCTTTTCTGGAAAAAGCATCATTGAAAACTAAACCAAACCCACACACAACACATCATTTTGCAGTGATGTCAGTGGGGGGGCATGTTGACTGGAAGAGGGGGTGCTGGCCCCTTGCCACCCTTGATTTGATGACTGATTGATCGCCTGTCGAGGTGCTGCCTTTGATCTATTCATTCCCAATAAACATCAATAAATCACTGGCAATGGAGAGGGTGAGCTCTGTGACGTCACTAGGGCCCTGTCAGTGCGACCCCGGGATTCGGGGCCAGCTGCCGAGGGGACGCGTAGGGACGGGGGTATTTTTTGATATGAGTGACACTCAGAGGTGCTGAGGTTCAGAGGCTGGCCCGAGCGAGGGCTCGGAGGGTGGAGGGTTATTTCTTTCGCTTTCTCTTCTTTCCTGTTCCTTTTCTTTGGGGGAAGAAGGGCGGGCAGACAGAAGGGTCAGGACATTGCCTGGTGCCCTTTGATGAAGGTGTTGCGCCTGTGGTAAGGGAGTGGGCGGCGTTCACGGTCATGTCCACGTGCAGCCATGCGGCCGTGGGGCCCACACCGGCTGCACTCTGACCTCCTCACCGAGGGGAGCAGGGAGGGGGTGATCCTCTTTCTTCTGCCGGAAATGTATTTTCCTGTTGGCGTCTTAAGAAAATGCTAGAATGAAACAGATTTGGTTTGGGACCGGCGATGCAGGCCCTGCTCTCTGGGCTCAGCGTTGCCCACCCTTCGGAAGCTGGACCCCACAGGGGCTGGGAGGGTCCTGCCTCTCTGGTCACCTCCTGGCTGGTGCTTCCCTGGTCACCTGCCGGCTGGCGCTTCTTGACCGGTTCACCGACCGTGTCACCTCGACTCTGAATTTCAAGCTCAAGAAAGAGCTTACCTATCTACCCCAAATAAACTCTAAAAGTTTGGAGGGCTCCTTCACAGAGCAGGGCAGTGGGGGTGGGCGCCTTGGGCTTCTCCCAGTCCCTGGGATTTTTTCCCTTTGTCTTTGGATGCACATTTTAAGGTGTCTGCGTGCCTCAGTCAAATGAGCCATATGTGATCGCAACTTCGTTTGCTTTAGAATTCTCTCTGCGGTTGCTTCATCTTCTCTCTCCCACCTTGCCAATTCGACACTCTTATTTGATAACTTCCTGCTAAAAATATTAGATAAGAAAGAAATGTACATTTTTTTTTTCTAAAAAGCAACCTGTTCACTAATCTTTCCGCACCTTTTAAAAAGCCAGCCAGGAAATCTCAGGTTAGTTAGGAAATATTCATTATATAAAAACTTGACTGCAGGACTAATAGGAGATGGAAGAATGGCTTTGCTCTATCAAAATGACCCGTCAGAACGACTTTGTTTCATATTTGATTTAATTGTCTCCCTCCTGACAGGCACATTCATCAATAGCTTAATGGTCAATCAGAAGTTGGCAGCGTGTGCGCTTTCTTTCTCTCCCATCCCCTGGTTTTGGGTCCGCAGTTATCAGAAGGCCTCTGCTAATGGACGCGGGGAGAAGGGGGGGGCGAGGGGTCACCGACTGAAGACGAGAGGAGGGAAACCCTCCACGTCTAGGCTGGCGATGAGTATGCGCAGGCCCACGCGTGAGCTGTGTGAGTTCTTCGGGGTTGTGTTTGTGTGTGTGTGTGTTCAAGTGGACGAGAAAGTTCCCATTGTCTCCCCTCTTTTCCACTTCTCGCAGCGGCACGTTGACAGGCTCCTGCCCGCTCCTGCGGAGGTGGCGTCCCCCCGGGGGGGGAGAGGGCACGTTGGGTGTGCTTTGTACGGGTCGCGAGAGCGCGGGGAGCAGAAAGGTGTCTGCTGATTGGTGACTGGAGATCCAGTCCCCGGCAACCTTGAGAATCCTCGAGAATTTCCCCCCCACCTCCACACTGAAAGGTCCGCTCAGCCATAAAAAAAGAAAAGTTGTTTTGCCAGCTTCATTAGTGTTCACCTAATTAGCTGTAAACCTGATGGATTCCTGACAGCTGTAATGATTGGAGATGACAAGCTCGACGCACTGTCATCCAGCAGAATTAGGTTTGCAGCTAGTTTGATGTAATCAAGTTGATATTACACAGTCCTGGCTGCCTTTAGTTGTGCATTAACTCAATTTTCTGCTGCAGGTGACAAATGGGCTTTGGTACCTGGATAATCATGTCATAGGAATTAGGGCCCTTGCGATGGTCTGGGGCAGAATAACAACCACGAAGGCCCGGGAGCGGGCAGAGCGCGGGCAGGGGGCCCCGGGCGCAGGGCCTTCGGTCTGGGCACGGGCGGCCCCTCTGCGCGAGGCCGGGGCAGGCTCCGGGAGCCCCCGGAGCGCAGGTTTCGGTCCTCCCGTGTTTTCTTTTCCCGAGAGAAACCACGCACGGCACAGAGTCTTCTCTCAAAGGGAGAGAGATTTCTTCACCTGCTGAACGGAACCCCAGCAGGAGGGTCCTCCCTCCCTCCAGGTGTGTGGTTTCCCAGGGCCACACTTCTGGCTGGACAGAGGGAGGTGGCTGCTGGCAGAAGCTCAGAGGACTAGGGCAGGGAGGCAGGCCAGTGTCCTCCAGGCAGGGTGACTATTGTCCCTTGCTCAAGTGTGACTCTTTCCTATATGCAGTGTTCGTGTGCAAACAGGCATTAAAAAATAAAATAAAACCGACAGGAAAAAAAATATTAGAGCAATACTTAATAGCAGATAACATTTGTGCCATTCATATTCATTTTCGGGGGGGAAATGTAAAATCCCCGAAAGTCATTGCCTAAAACTTTCAAAAAATCCTCAGTTTGCTACGTGATTTGCTACCGGCCTTTGGAGTTGTGTTTGTTGAAAGGGAAGCATGTTCCATAGGGCTCTTTGGTGGCCACATCCCCAGGGTGAGCCTTCAAACACCATGACTTTTGTAAAAGCGCTCGGGCCCCTTCGAACCTGCTGCTGTGACAGAGAGATGACCGTGTGTCCCCAGGGGGCGGGACGGCTGTGGTGGCACTGCCCAGGGGGGTCACGGTGCTGGCAGACACCGCATGCGGGTGGCCCGGCCCCACGTCCTGGGCCCTCCTGAGCCCCGTCCACGTGCTGAGCAGCAGCTCCGGAGAACGGCTTTCCTCTTCCCTGGAGCTCAGGGCGCCTGCAGGAGGGCACTGCGGCCCCGGCCCCAGGGCCTGTGTCCTCTGAAACCTGCCGCGGGGCTCTCCCCTGGACAGGTGCTCCACCCGGCAGCTGGACATCAAGGCGACTGCCCCAGGTGCCTGCTCTGTGGTCCCCTCTTCCTACAAAATGAAAGCCACCAGTCCAGGTTTAGGGAGGAAAACAAAGGGGGGGCAGGAGGCAAGGGTATTCCCCGGACATCCGCTCGGGCAGAGAATCTTCCGGAATCGGCTGCTGCGCCCCCCGTCTTCCTGACACCCGTCAGCGAGGGCTCCAGCGCTCTCCAGGGCCACAGTTGATGGCGAGCGGTTGATGTTGTCATTTTGTTCTCGGTTTTGCCTTGAGCGCGCTCGTAAGCGGCAGCGAGACAGTCAATAACTGATGGATCAGCAGTTGCTCCCGAAACCGCCTCACTGGTCTGCATTTTCCCTCTTTTGACTAAAGATGGTTTTGTGCGGTGATGAGAATGAGTGGTGACTGCTCAGGGCCGGGAAATGCAGGTGAGGCCCCAGAACCAAACCCTTCCTCCCAGCCCTCCACTTGGGGCTCCAGGAGGAGGAGGAGGAGGAGGGCCGTCCCCGCGGGCAGAGAGCCGGCCCCTCGCCGCATGCCTTCCCTTCCCCGTGTGTCTGTGCCGTGGGGAAGCCAGGGCTGCAGCTCAGGAGGCAGCAGGGGAGCGTGCTGGCATCCCTGGTCCTGGCGTGCACGGCCACGTCCCATCCGGGACCGTGAGCAGGTCACTGCTCTTCCCTGGGCAGCGCCGGGCAGCTCTCCTGCCAGCCCATCTTTATTCCTGCCTGTCACTGGACACACTGCAAAAATAGCTTTGGTGTTGCAGTTTAAAGAAAAAAGTAGGGTGTGCGTGTCTCCCCATCTGCGCTTGTGCAGTCAGAGGGCCCGGCTTTCCTCAAGCCGCTCCGTGGCACTCGGTAGCATCTTCCCGCAGCCGTGGAGCAGCCCAGCACCGGGCTGTGGCGCGCCTGCCCGGACCCTGCAGATGTGTGTGTGTGCGTGCGTGTGTGTGTGCGTGTGTGTGTGTGTGTGTGTGACTTAGCCTCCAGATTGTGGTTTCTCTGTCTGAAGTTAAAAATGCAAGGTAGATACAATATATTGTATTTGGTAACAATGATGTGGACCTGGTACCTCCAGACAGATAATGTGCAGTTGTAATTAGACTCAATAGACAGGCAGTCATTTTTAAATTCTTTGACACATGCATAAAATAGTCATATAATAAGATAAGGTGACAATTTTATGTTAGGTTGATAAAGTGTCCCAATACATGCATTTTAAATGTCTGTAAAGCCTTAAAAAAAAAAATCCAGACAGATTAATTCTAGTTTCCAGTATCTGCAGTTAGTCATTAAATTAATTTTTAAATCATACTAAACAATGACTATGACTATGGTCCCCCCCCCCCCCGCCCCACCTTAAGGAATTTTTACCTGAACGGTAAGAAATGGATATGTAGACTTGGTAGCTTTCTCTGATTTTTCAACATTTGTAGACATCATCTGTGTTAAACATGGATGCAAAAATTCTGGTTGCTGTTTGTGACTAGACTAACGGTGTGCATTCTTGGAAGTAAAAAAAAAGAAAAAAAAAAAAAAGGACAGTGTTAGAACATCACCTGCCGTGACCACTGGCCTCTCCCGCTCCCGGTTTTGGGGTCACCACCAGGAAGGTGACATAGTACCCTTGACCAAACAGCGACAATTTTTATCAGCCTCGTTTAAAAAAAGAAGACATTTCGAGCACATACACTTGATTTAACCGGCACTTAGATTCTTGGGTTTAATTACTTGCGATTCTGTAAATTATTTTAGCATTTCAGCGGGGGCGGCCGAAGACATGGGCGGAGGGGAAAGCCTTTCTCTGAAGGTCACACGACCTGGACGGCCCGGCCGTCTCCTCGCCTCAGTCCTCAGAGGTGCGGAGGTGAAGAGTATTTCAGATTTGTTTGGGCCTAATGATAAATTGTTAATTCGTACTGTCAGGACACATGCTATCAATTATGACTCTGTTTTCTTCGTCCAGAACAGCTGTTGGGGAAACAGAGCAAGTTCAGACTGTCTTCGAGGGGGAGGCACCGAAGCCAGGGGCTTGCCAGCGCCTTGCCCCCATGTCCCTGGTCCCCAAGGAAGGCTGGCAGGGCTGGAGCGGAGGGGAGCGAGGACGGGGCCCTCCGGGCCAAGCCGGGCGCGGGCAGAGGCCTGACTCACAGCGCGCCGTGGGCCCAGCCGTGGCTCCCAGGTGGGACCTGCCTTCTCCCCAAGCCCGGCCCAGGCTCCGCTGCCTGCTGCTGCTCCTCACACTTCAGGGTTCCTCCCTGTGCGCGCTGGACCAGAAGGTCCTGCCGGGCCAGCCGTGGAAAGCAGGACGCCCCGAACGCTCGTTTCTTCCCCAACCTGGAGCCCACCCGCGGTGGGGACCCGAGGACTGCTGGGTAACGTTGGAGCCGTGACTCCCGTTGGCTTCCTTCTGGTTTTCCAGGCCCGTCGTTAAATCTGGTCCTGGGCGTTCAGCTTCCTCTGAGTTCTTTGAGAAATGCATGTTGCATAGAATAGGCGATTTTTAATGAACAATTTAATGTAAATGGGTTTTGAATTTAAATTAATATTAATGAAGCCTTGAGTGAATTTATTTTGCATACGTAAAGACTTGTGATTCTTTCCCCATGCGCTTCCTCCTGTATGCAGTCACAGTGTGGTGGGGATTAACCAGCCCCTTTTGGAGGTTTACACTTAAAAATTAAATTGATTTTATGTGTCCAACAGTGCCAACAGCGCATTGCTAGGCAGAAGTGTTTAAAGAAAACACACCTCATTTCCGGCTCACCCTCCTCGCTCCCATCACCCCTGCCCGTCCTGCGCGCTGCCGAGGGTTTGGCGTCGCCGCTGGGGACACGGACCGGCAAGCGCCCCTGCGATCACGGGCCCGCCTTCCTGGCGTAGCTCTGATGCATCCTGTCTCCTGGGGTGATGGGAAGTTCCGTAATTAATTCTGGTAGATGTAATTGCTATAATCACTTCGATGTTACACATAATAAAGGTAATATGGTAAGCACGTAAAAATATAAACACCTTATTGTAACTCTGCCGCTAAGGTTCCTTCCCGTCGAGCCTGGCTTGCGGACAGGTGTTCCTCACCAGGGTCGGTCACAGATGGCCGTCTCCCTGAGCCTCGTTCGCTGACATTCCAGAGGGGGCCGTTCATTCTAAGTGGGCCTTGGCTTAGAGGGCTCTCCGAGCTGGCTGCCCGGGAATGCCAACCACCCTTTCCTTGAGGATGTGGCTGAGGAAGGGAAGGTCAGGGTCATCTTCTGCAGAGGGGGGAGGTGGACGCTTCGGCAGTGGGCGTGGCACGAGGTGCGAGCTGGTGCAGGCGGGCAGAGGAGCCCAGGGAGGGTGACCACAGGGGTCCAGCCCTGCTGTGCCTGATGGGAAGAGCTGTGTGTGTGTGTGTGTGTGTGTGTGTGTGTGTGTGTGTACACACCAGCGTGTGCTTGTGGGGAGCGGAGAAAGCCACCTTTCTGTGATGGTGCAGTAAGGGGGTCAGCACAGAAGGTGTGCTTTGTGACCCATGTCATTCTGCACCTTTCGTGGGGGTGCCAGGGAGTGGCTGGTGCTGCCTGTTGGAAACCTGAGCGACGTGTGAGACGCCCCCCCCGCCCCGGCAGCCCTGCCCCCCACCCTGGGTCCAGGCCACCGCAGGACGTGAGGGAGTTTGCCGAGACCCGGGTCACACAGCCCCGTGGGCTGTTCCCGAACACGCGTGAGCGATGCCCGGCCAGTATGGCTCGCAGGCGTGGAGGGCGTGCTCGGGAGGAGACGTGTCTTTCGGCTTCTCCCCGCACACATCCTGGCCTGGGCCGAGCCCAGGGCTCCGTGTGCGCCGCGGTCGGCGGTGCCCGGTCCCTGGTGCTGCAGGGGTCACGGGCCCGTGACCCAGCGTTGGCCTGACAGTTCACATGTGAATTCTGCACATGGGTATTTTATTTCTCAGTGTATTTTAAGTGGCAAAGTATGTAAATCAGTTACACGCAGAAATAAAATAGGAGAGAGTGTAGGTGTGAGAAGGGGCTGCCGATGGCTCTGTGGAGGGGGAAGCGTGCCGAGTGGGGCCGACAGGGGCGGTGCTGCGGGCACCCGTGGGCCGGGGGCCGGGCAGGGGCTGGGCCGGAGCAGGGCAGGGGCCGGGCGCAGGGCCCGGCAGGACCTGCTTCCTGGGCGCTGGGCCTCCGGCTCCCTGCCGCCAGGTGAGCAGGGCCGGCCCCCACGGCCCCTGGTCTGGGCCCTGGGCCTGGGCCGCAGCCGGCAGCCACCAGCTGTCCGGGATGTCTCCCCGGCGGGTTTTGATGGCCAGGATGATAGAAGGTCTGAGAAGTCCGTGGGCCCCTGTAATCAGGACCAGCGCTGACATCCTTCTCAAGTTTGACAGCTTCTTCCTTTTCTCTCCTCACCGCCAAGCCTTTCTCCACTGAGTTTCCCCGCCCTCCTCCCCCCTCCCCGCGGCCGCCCACCCTTCCCTCCTGCTCCTTTCTGTGTGTCTCTCTTGTTTCATGTTCTTGATCAGCCTCAGATGCTGGGAATTATTTTTTTTCGGGCGGGAGGGGGAGTGTTGCTTTAGGTTTGTGGGTTGGGCAGGTGTGAGAGGAAGCCTGTTTTTTTTTTTTTTTTTTTTTTTTTTTTTTTTTTTTTTTTTTGTACTGTAGGCCTGTTGCTAATTAATGTTCCTGCATAAGATTCTGTCGGAGTTGAGTAATGTTTTTGATCTTTATGCCTGATAACTGCATACTTAATGAGATTTCAAAGCTGTGAGTGCAGCTCCCTACAATTATTGACAGATGCCTTTTCTTTGCCATTGGGTTCAGCTCCATAAATCCTCCCGCCGTAATGAGGTTCAGCGGTGCCACCCTGGCAGTGAGCTAATGAAAGGGGGAGGGGGGCGGCTCGTGGCTGTCTGACACATTTTTTCCCTTTAAAATTTACTATGCAGATGTCAAGCTGCGGGATGATTACTTCAAACATGCTAATTTTTATCTTGCTTTTGTGTCAGCCCTTTGCCATGAAAAAAATAAATAAATAAAAGGGCTAACCTTACTCCACTTCATTTCCCCCCCCAAGTCCCAGTTTCAACAACCCACGGCGTGTGTCCGCTGGGGACGCTGACCCACGCGTGGCCTTTGGCAGGTGCCCGGTGGCAGAAGCTTCCTTCCTGAGCTGCGGGCAGGGCGAGGAGGGTGCAGCGTGGTTTCCCCAGGCCGCCCATCAGCCTGCCCTGAGTGTGCACTTGAAACAGCGCGGAATTCATTTCTGAGTTGTGAGCAGAGCCTGGTGGGGAAGAGCCGCACCGTGCCAAACAGTCGATTTCCTTTTCAGCGGAGTCATACATCACTGACCCACCCTTCCCTCCTGACAGAATGACACATGTCATTTATCATGTGGGCCCCAGCCAGACAGCGGGAGGGAGGGGAGCCCAGGGCCTGCTGTCCCCTCCCCACGCCGTTCCGCGGGCTGGCAGACAGCACTGCTGGTCTGGAGGGGGCGCGGAGGGCAGGGCCCGGCCGGCCGCAGCCAGGTGTGCGGGCCCGTGGGCCGCGATCGGCAGAGGCGTGGGGACGCCGCGGTGCCTGCTCAAGCCTCTGACTCTTCTCCGAACCCCGCGTTCCTGTCCTCGTCTCCCTGCCTTTTCTCCCCTTCAGCGGGGGGGAACACCACCACCACCACCACCATCACCACCACCACCGCCACCACCACCACGCGGGGCCGACAGGCATCCTTCGCGTCCCCCGGCTGCGAGGGGCGTCAGGGAGTCCCGGGGCTCCTGGCCCCACAGGGCGCGCACACGCGTGGTGGAGATGGATGTTCCTTGAAACGAGATGGATGGAGGGTGCCGGGCCCAGGGCGCCATTTGTCATTTTGAATATTACTTAGACGCGCCGTGTAAACCTGCGGGCTGAGGGCTGGACCAGCGGGCAGGGCCGGGCCCGGGCCGTTTCCATCGATTGGCCTTGGGCTCTCATTGCTGCTGACCAGACACAGGCCTCCCCTGTACAGTATGGAAGACCCCCTACGGGGGGCGGGGGGGGCGCTGAGTCTGACTAATTTCCAAGGACACAGGGAAAAATGAAGTAGCTGTGACTTACACGGGAGCTCACAGGCAGTGAACTTCTCTCCCCAGGTGTCGGTCCCTCTCTCCCCGGCAGAGGCAGGCTCGGAAGGAACATTAAAATATAAACAGCCGCAGCTTCCAGAGCCAGGACCCTTGTCTGATTCTTAAAAACTCTGTGACATGCTAAAAAAAAAAAACAAAAAAAAACAAAAAAAAAATAAACCTGTACCTGCAAAGCCTAGCACAATACGACTCTTCAGAAAACGCTGGCTGGCTTGGTTAGCGGAGTGAGCACCCAGAAGCGTCCACTCCCACGTCTCAGGAACATTTCAGATAAAAAAAAATGATCCCTCGCGGCTTTCCGCCCCTGCTCGCAGCAGCCTCCTCCCGCTTTCGTGTCCCCACGCTGTCCGCTGTCCCCCTCGGAGGCCCTGGTGGCCCCCCGCCAGGACTGATGTGGACAGCTGTTCCCAGGCCCCGGGGCTCTGCCCCAGGACACCCCACCTACCGGAGGTGCTCGGGGCGGCAGGGGCCTGCAGCTGCCAGAGGGCTGTCCCTCTTCCCCTGCGGAGGCCTTGCCGCCTGCTTCCCTGGGAGAAACGGGGGCAGAACCCAGCCCGCTGCTGGCCTTCCTGCCGCATCCCCTCCGCTAGGAGCCCCCACGGTGCAGATGTAATTGTCAGGCGTTCTATTAAGTATGGGACTTTATCTGGGTCTGCTAATTAAATTTAGGGCTTCTTGTGTGAGTTATAGTGTGGACATTAATTTTAAAAATGATGAGGCAGAGAGGTAGACCTGGTATTTTTTTTTTTTAATCTAAAGAAATGAGAATCTAGACTTTGTGGCATGGCTGGACGTTCACATCCTGCTGCTTCCTGAGCAAACTTTTCCCGACCTGGGCGGACGGAAGCGGGGTCTGCTCCCGCGCCTGGGCCGGCAGCTTTGCGCACGTGTGTCTGTTCCGGGTGTCAGCGGCCCGACACTTGGCGCCCCAGGACCACTCGGGGCTCCGCCCGAGGGTGGCCCAGCTGCGCCCCCAAATCGGGCAGCGTCTGACTCGTGCCAGTTGTCGGTGCCTGCACCAAGAGCCGGCCCGGTGCCCCTCACCGCGACTTCGGGGAAGAAAGTACAACTTCGATCCTCTGCCCTTGCCCTTGGGCCGCGTGGGAGGTAATTGGAGGACAAGCGCCGGTGGGCAGTAACAGCTGTAAACACCTCTGGTAGGGACGTCACTGCCCCATTTCCACTGATTAGGGAAACTTCGCTATTAACAGGGGCAAAGTCCGTTCCAGGTATAATTGGTAAGGAACCCGGTGCACTCGTGGGAAGAAGCCTTGTTTTGTTTTTTGTCCGCTCTCCTTCTTATCCCCTTTCCTCAGTTTGGTGGCTGGAGACATGATTTATTGCAGCCATCCATCTCGGGGGCTCATCCATCACACCCTGGTTGCTAGGAGATGGTGGCTGCAGCTGTTTGCTGTGAATCAGACAGAAAAGTTGTCAATCATCAAAGGCAGGTGAATAGCATTAGAAACACGCTATTGTCAGACGGAATAATTAATCAGAGGGAGAAAAGATAATTAAAAAGATATGACCCTTGCAAGTACTTGCTCTGGGTTGCCTGGAAAAAAGAAAAAAAAAAAAAAAAGGAAGAAAGAAAGAAAGAAAGAAAAACTGCCTGGTCTTTTCTAGACACTTAAGCAGCTGAGGGTTGATAAAATATGCACTCCGCAGTGCGTAGTTCTTAATTAATTGAAAAAGGTTCAACATTCAAAGACGATGCTGGAGAAAAGTCCGATTATGAGCTGAAGTAATATTTATTGTTTGCGCAAAGGGCTTGACACAGAGTTCTAACTTTCCGTCAAGAATCTGCAGCCCCCCCGGCTGGGGGAGGCCCAGGCCGGGGGTCTTCAGGTGGCTGTGGCAGCCCTGCCTCTGGGCTCCGACCCCCCCCCCCCGGCCGTCCTGTGGGCTTACGCAGGAGAGCCCAAGACCTGAGGACCTGGAGGGGACCCAGCTCCCTGGACCCATGCCCGCTCACAGTGTGGGGGGTTGGGAACGGCTGAATTCCCCGGGTAGCAAGAACTTGTGTTTCTAAATAAAGGTGGGAGGCTTGAAAAGCGTGCCCTGAAGTCTGTCTGCCTGCGGGGTCCAGGGAGAGAGAGCGCTGTACCTGTCCCTTCACCTCTCCAGCACGGACCTTGCTGCAGGTCCCGAGGGGGGATTCGTCACCCGGGTTGGTGTGGCCCCGGGCAGACCACCAGGGGCTCCCACCCTGACTGACGACCTGGCGCTGCAGTCTGAGCCGACCCCCCGCTACAGCTGAGGGGTGACTTTGGGTGCCCGATTCAGTCTCAAAAACACGCGTAGATTAGGGAGTTCATCCTTGCCTTCTCTGAAGCTAAAATGTTCTGGGGAAATCGGAAAACATATTAAAGACTACATGGAAAGTGGCGTATCTGGAGTTGCTTCTCCGTTAAATATGCTACAAGCGCTGAAACAGATCCACTCTTTTATTTTTGGATACTATGCTTGATTTTCACACCATTCTCTTCCCAAAGAATAGCAGGACTTCTAAAATTAGCAGGAGGAGAAAACGCCTGAATATTAGAATTCGGGAGAAGGCGGAAAGAAAGCAACACTTTCTTGGGTTGGGACGCTGCTCTCAGGGTGAACCAGATTGGGACGCGGGGAACCCTCCTCTCCGGGCCCTGCCCAGGGACGTACTGGGGACTCTCCGGGCACCCAGGGGAGCCCTCAGACGGCCTTCAGGCGTGACGTCCCCCTTCTGCACGATGCACCGGGAGCCCAGCCAGGGGTGAGAGGGAGAGAAGGGTTGAGAGGTAGTCAGATGAGATAAAGCTCCTGCCTGGCTCACTGGAGCCCTCGCGGAGGCGGAGGTCCCACTGGCCGGGTGGCTGGGAGGTGTTCTTACTCAGAACTTGACCTCCAGGGAGTGGGTGAGCGGGACTCCACGTGGCCCCTGGGGCCTTGCGTCTCCCCTTCCGAGCTCTTGAGTCCAACTGGGGGTTTCCTGACTATGTAGCGGTTATTGCTGAGGTCCCACATTTTCTTGGGCAGTGCCTGTTCTTGACCTGCGAGGGGCCTGCTGCTGGGTGCCCAGCGAGGCCCCCGGGGGCCTGGTGAGGCCTGGTGAGGCCTGGAGAGCCTCAGCGAGACGGCGGGCGGGGGAGGGGGGCCTGCGGATCCGGGGGCCTCCCTGCCCCCTGTGCGAGCAGAGCAGGCTGCCGGGAGCCGGCAGTGAGAGCAGTTCCTCTGCCTCCCAGACAATCCCCAAGAAAGTGCGCACCCCGGCTCGGCCAGAGCAGTTCCAAAACGCGGCAGCCCCTCGGAGAAGGCGGCGCTGGTGCACGCAGCCTGAATTTTCTTCCTCTTACAAAAGGACAACAAGATCAAGGAAGCAAGGCGTGGTCTTCAGGATTTGAGAAGTTCGCACAGATGGTTTTTCGGGAGCTACGCTGGTGTCTCCTCCCAGGAGACCCCGAGCATGTATTCAAGTGACCCCACGACACACAGGAGAAAGGGCCCGGGGAGGGCAGGCGGGCCGGCCGTTCTCTCCAGGAGGTTTGGTTCTGCAAGTGCACATTTCGGCCAGAACTGCAGCATCTCTGTCCCTGGGTTGTGGTTTCTATGACGAGGGGAGGAAGGGGCATGGATCTCTGGCATCTCCCGGAGAGCGCCGGAGCAGAGCCTCCAGGCTCGGGGTCGCCTGTCAGCCGGGGAACCAGTGTTTGTGGTTTATAAAGTGATTTGCATCCCCGTCTGTAGTTCCGTGAGACCAGGTTTCCTGGAAGTCATTTCCATAGACTCAAAGCAGGTGTGGCCCCTGCCCAGCGGCTTTGCCTGGAGCC
Source organism: Anoura caudifer (assembly GCA_004027475.1). Lineage (NCBI taxonomy): Eukaryota > Metazoa > Chordata > Mammalia > Chiroptera > Phyllostomidae > Anoura > Anoura caudifer. The sequence goes on from PVKU01006647.1 coordinate 51,033, forward strand.
TGGATGAGGTAGATACAACGAAAGCACAAATTAACCACAGACAGATACAAAGAACACAAGGTTACCGCCATAGATACAAACAGCACACTGTTAACCAGCACCACTCTCTGCAGGAAGACATTCCGAAACACGAGACCTGAGAGCCGGCTGGGAGGCCCCCTCTGCCCATGCAAAGTGTCGAGGGGGCAGGGACTCTCACTTGGGAGGGGTGAGGGCAGCTCCCAGCTGCCGGCGGGTTTCATGGGGTGCAGCCGTCCCCTACCGGACGCCCCACCTGCTGCCTCTGCTTTGCGCTGGGCCTGCAGCGAAACGGCACCTTCGTCTGTGGGAGGTGGCCTGTTCTCCTGCGTCTCTGCGCGGAGGAGCCAGGCCCTGTGGATGCGGCCACGCGCCCACGGTTCCTGCCAGGGCGCAGGGGGCACTGAGAGACCAGCGAATTCGAGGTTCACGCTGGGCGCTCGCTGGGTTCCGGGGGGCAGGCTTTCTCATGGAGTCGGGGGGGGGATGGAGAGGGGTGTCATTCGCAAACACGTGTGTGCGTTTCCTGTGAGAACCGTGCAGCATTTAACATTTCTCCAAGGAAAGCACCCTCGGTGACTTGATGTGTTCTGTGGCGATGATTTTTCAGTTCAGCAAACGAGGACTCATTCGCGTGCGTGGGTGCGGGCATCTGGCCGAGGTGGACGGCAGGGCCGCGCTGGCCAAGGTGGAAGGGACTGTGTGGGCCACGGGTGGTCCAGGGTCATTCCCGTGCGTCACCCCCACCAGGACACAGGGTCCGTGGACTGAGCCTGTTCCCGCGGCCCCCGGGCTCAGGTCTGGAGGAGGTGGCAAAGCAGTCTCTGCCACAGAGCGTGCTGGGTGGCGCCCCTCCGGGGGTGCGGCGCGGCTTTTTCTGGAGAGGGAGCAGCACGCGGCTCGTGCCAGGAGCTGGGAGGGTTTGCTGGTGAAATGGGCTCTGAGAGTGACAGGTGATGGGGAGGCGGAGCTGAGCGTGCAGGGCGGGGGCGCTGCCTCTCCCCACCCCCACCTCCCCCTGCGCCCTCCTGCTCCCAGGTGGGGCCCGGGGCGGCTGCGGTGTTCTCCTGGGGGCTGAACCCTTCCCTGCAGCCCCAGCACCCAGGGACCCCTTAGTGTGACCCCACGTCGTTTATTTTGACGGCCGTTGCTCCTGTCGGATTGGCGGGCCACCCCGGCCTTTTCTGTGCTTCACCTCACACCCGTGTCCCGGTGCCCGTGAACTCAGAAACAGAGAGCTGGGACGTGTCGGCAGGGTCCCAGGAACCTACACTGGGGTCCCCACCATGCGGGGAGCGAGCACTGGTGGGTGACAGCCTTGCGCAGACTTCATCATTGACTTCCTTCCCCAGGAGAGCGGATGACCTCAGGGTGGCCGTCTGTCCCCAGGTCGCTCCTGACCGTGGGTAACCTGTCATCACCGTCCCCGAAATGTGGGCTCAGCTGGCATCCCACGAGGATGGAGACCACTGAGTGAGGCCCGCCTGCTGCCACATCCGTGGGACGGGCAGGCTGCAGTGTCCCCGTCCTGGGTGTGAGGCAGGTGGGCCGCTGGGGCCGAGGCGTGTGCGGCCCACCCTGGCCTGCGCCTCTCTGATCGACTCCTGAGCGCCCCTGGGATTCCGCGTGGACCGGGGAAGCGTGTGATGAGTGTGCTGTCGGGAGGCCCGGGCCAGGCACCGCGCTGATGACCGAGGGGCAAGGGGGCTGAGCCCGGGTGCAGGCCGGGCGCCGGGGCTCAGCGCGGGGCTGGTCACGGAAGGAGGCTTGCCCCCCTGGTGATGACTGTGGACGTTCCGTGAAGGGGAGCGCGTGGTTTTGGCGACCCGGCCACCGCGGGCTGAGTGAGAGCAGGCCAGGCCCTGGGTCCGCGGAGCACACCGGGCAGCCGGGCAGCCGGGCAGCTGGGGCTCAGCCACTCTGCTCGGAAGCGGACTCCTGCCGAGACGCAGGGTGCTCCGCGCTGCAAATCTAAAATGGACGTTCTATTAAAATCAATAGATTTTCAGCCACCGCTGGCTGAACGGCTTTGCTGCTCCGGTGCTGGCACCTGGCACCGGCCCTGCCCGGCGGGCCAAGCTCCTCCAGCCAGTTTTAGCCGGGACCCCGCGAGGGTTGGGTGCCTGCGTGGATGCAGGCTAATTTTAAAAGACCATTCACGGCAGACGTGGAGTATCCATGACAAAGATGAAAAAATGATAAATCAGCTATTACAAGCTGCGAGAGAAAATGAATGCCCCCTCTTAATTCATCCGTGTACCAAAATAGGTAATGAATTGCTCATTATGGGGTTCCTTCACAGACAGGCTTCCTTCAGCGTCAGTGCAGGTGAGCTCGCTGTCGCCCCGCCCGAATTTCCTGCCTCCCAGTCTCTGGTTCCCCAGGAGAGTCTTGAAGGCAGGTGGGGACACACCCGGGTTTCCGTCCCCGTGTCCTCGGACAGAGGAGGAGACCCTTTGGTGGTTTTGGTCACCACCGTTGGGTGGGGAAGCTCCAGGGCCCAGGGCGGCCTAGGGAAGCCCACCTCTGCTGAGCGGCCGCCGTCGCCTCCACACCCGCCCTGCCCTGTGTAGGTGCCCCGTGTCCTTCCGTGCCGGGGGCACTGGCTGCGCCAGGGGGTGGCTGAGTGGGCTTGTGATCCTCGAGACACAGGCCGCCTTGTCCAGACAGAGCCGGGTCTCTGCCAGCAGGAGCCCCCAGGAAAACATGTCCCTGCGCCCAGCCTGTGTCCTGGCCACCCTCCCACCTGGGCTGCTGCGGGGCTGGTCGGAGGTGTTTCCTACAATTAAACGAACTCGGCTGCCCGCCGCGAAGCCCAGTGGTGTTTCGCGTGCAGAGGGACAGGGACCACCCAGCGAGCCTGCTCCTGCATTTGTTCTCCTCCCCGACCCCGCTGCCCCTGAGGGCGGGGGGTGGTTGGGCGTAGAAATGGAACTGGACCAGGTGTGTGTGGGTGCTGCTGGGGGACCGGGTGCCTGCGACAGGCAAGGGGCCCTGGCCTCCCCGGGCCCAGCCCCGCAGATGGATCCGGAGGCCCAAGGGGCCGGCGGACGGGGCGCGTCAGCTCCACTCGAAGCAGCTGCTGGGAGGTTTCCGTGACTTTGGCTGTGAGTCCCCAAACTCAAGACCGGCAGGGAGGGCCGCGCTGCTGCAGGCAGGAGCCGGCCTCTGCGTGGTCACAGCCGCTTTCCCGAACGAAGAAAAATCTCGACCCTCTTTGAAAGGAAGTAAAGGAGGAACCCAGCGTGAGGAAAACAAAAAAAGCTGATATTACAGTTTCTGTGATTACTCACATCCTAGGCCGGGGCTGGAGGAAGCCAGTCATAATGGAATTTCATTTTTTCCTCTTCCGAGCTGCGTCTCTGCCCTTTCTCTGCGGCAGCGAGGAGAGGTTCGTGCGTGGGCAGGGGCAGCACCGCGCTCCGCATGCAGGCCCTGCTCTGGCCGGCCGAAGGCTGGGGGACCCGGGGCGGGAACTGTGGCCTTGCAATTAATTCTGCGACCGGAAGGTGCTGTGGAGCCGGGGAAAGAGGGCTGGGGCCCTGCCCCTCCTCTCCCCAAACCCACACCTGGCTCGTCTCCTTTCAGCCTTGACAGGAGCCTTTACCCAGGTGAGCAGACCCCCCCCCCCAGGACCACGAGTCACCCACCCTCAGCTCTCCAGAGGTGGCGATCGCCTCGGGGCTGCCCAGTGCTCGTGGCCCCTGTGTTTGCACCAGGTTCAAAGGTCGTCCTGTGGCCGCCGGCGCCCCCGTTGCTGGGCGCAGCCCCCGGGGGCGCTGTGCGAGACGAGGGCGGAGGCGGACGTGGCGAAGCCGTGCCTGAGCTGGGGCCGGACGGTGCGCATGTCCGTGAGGCAGACCCTGCGTGCGCCTTGTGCCCGGGCGACTTCTACCCCGGCCCCTCGCCGCACCCTGCCAGGCGGCCACCGTGGAAACAGGACGTGAAAGTGGACCCTCGCCCTGCACACGGAGCGCCCCAGGCAGCTCCGCACCCCCGTCTCCGCAGGAGGGGACCACCTCTGCCTCCCGTTTCTTGCTCCGCACTGAGGGGCCGAGCCAGGAAGTACTTGCACACTCAGGGTTAACACAGCATTTCCTGTGACATTCCTGCCCCTTACGTGTGAGTAGCGTGGCTCGGCTGCACGTTGCCATGTCTGCACCATGGACAGCAGGTCGCCACGTCCAGGGCCACGCGGTCGCCCTCGGAGACGGGCCGTCTCGTTCCGTGGACCGCGGAGATGGGGGCGCTGGCTTCTGCAGCCGCGGCGCGCCGACGGTCACGAGCAGACGGGCGGGGAGCTGACTCGGCCCCCGCCCCCCGAAGGGGCCCGACCAGCAGGTCACACCCCGGGGAGGCTGCTGAGCCCTGACCCCAGAGGTTTTGAGAGGTTATGCAGATCTGCACCGACAGAGCTTGTCGGGAAGGCTGCGTCTTGGAAACCACCCCCCACGGCTGTGGTTCCAGATGATTCTTTACTCTTACGTTGTGAGACCTGAACATGTGTATGGTATTTTGGTTGTTGCTGATTTAAAATAAACCTGTTCAGAGGCTTATGAGTACATAAGAGAACAACACAGTGATAATCTCCCTTTTCACCTGTTATTGAGAATTTCAAAAGGAGAAAGTCGCTTTCTGCTGAAGGAAATGGACCTGGCACTTCCGAGTGGACTGGCCTTTCTAGAGGAAGACACACCCAGACCGTCTGTCTCAGCACCGTTCACACACGGCCCGAGGCCGGGCGGCCGGGCGGCCGGGCGGGCAGGCGCTTGCCGGCTGGGGCGGCCCCGTACCTGTCGGTCCCGTGCCGTTTGTCCCCAGGCCAGCCTGGCCGAGGTGCGGGCACGGCCAGCAGGCCCTACCCGTCGCGTGGCTGGCGGCGTCCGCACACCCAGGGCTCTCTGGCACGTGTGGGGGAACAGCCAGAACGCCGGGTCTTTCTGGGGCGTGTAGACGGAGCGTGTGGCCTGCTCCCTGAGTTCATCACTTCACCTTTCCTAAGACATGTGCGCACCAGGGGGAGCCTGGGCGGATGAATTCTACCTGGGGTCCTGGGTGAAAGTTATATTTCTTCCGACAGAGTTTATAGCAACGTTTTTCTTAATTATTCTTGAGGTTTTGCCCATTATACCATTAGCTTCTTCAGAGGACAGAGATAAATAGCTGGTATCCACAAGAACAAAGTGTGAACTGAAGGCGTTTAATTATTGATATCTCAGGAACCAAAGGTTCCGCGGTGATCTTGTCGGTGCCTCGCAGTCTGACAGCAGGCGGGCTGGGTTCCGACGCCGCCGGAGACGCCGGCGGCAAACCTGCGAGGGGGAACGGGAACCAAATCGGAGAGTGCGGCGGCTCGCGTTCTTACGTCCCCCCCAAAAGAATTCGTTTCACTTGTGCGCAGAAGTGGGAGGGCAGGCGGCGTGCAGGGCACCTTCGGAGCTGCGAGGTGAGGTGGCTGTGGCGGGCCTGCGGCCATCTCCGACCGAGTAGAACTCCCGGCTCGGCCACCTGCATGCACACGCGCTGTGTGTGTGTGTGTGTGTATTTGTGCGTGCTCAGGTGTGTGCGTGTGTGTGAGTGCCGTGCCTGGGAGTGCAGCCCGGTTGGAAGCAGTGTTTCCACAGTCTGGTTGTTACCTGAGGGATTTTCTGCCACGCGCCGCGTGGATGTTTTCAAACGGAATAAGGAGAAAGCGAACAGACCACAGCTTTGCCCTCGTTCGCTGCCCGCTCTTATCCATGTGCAGGGGGAGAAAGGCCTCAGGTGATTCCCCGCTGTGCAACTGTGGCTCATCGCGTTTTCGATGGTCTCGACTTCTTTATTTTAACTGGTGGGGTGTGGTCCCCAAGGTTCGAAACAAGAATGGCGGACAGGCCCCAGTGGCCGCTGGACCCGCAGCCCAGGGCCTCAGGTCCAGTCTCGGGAGAGAAGGGCCTTTTCCGGACACACACTGTGCGTCTGTGCCGTCACCCGGTGGACGCGAACAGAAGGGGGGACGACCCCACTCAGTCGGAACTGTGTGCACCGTCCAGCTCCGACTGCCCCACGCCTGCGTGCTGGCCGCTGACTGGAGGCCTCGCGACCACGCACGGCTGGTGAGCGTGGAGTGTGTGCGTCACACGCATGGCACATGGTGCTCTCACAGCTAATGAGGCAGAGGGACAAAACGCCACTCAGGACGTCCTACGATGGAAAATGCGTGTGCGGTGCCGTCCCCGTTACTGAGAAACACCCGCGTACCAGCGGGCCCGCGCAGTCGGAACCCGCGTATGCAGGGCGGACAGGATGGTTTTTTTTTTTTGAATGAATGTCCGGCCTTCAGTGCGATTCACTGTGGTCATCATGACTCTAGCATTTTCGCAGGGCTTTCTCCTCGTTTGCCCTTCCCCAAGAAGCGCAGCACCCGTGCGTTCCGTTCCAGCAGTCCGAGTGCTGCGCGGAGAGACAGGCTTTCTGGACGGTCGCCGCCCAGGGCCCCTTCCCTGCGGCGCTCCCAAAGCAGGGCTGCGCTTCCTTCCGGGGCCGCGTGGTTCCCGGCCCGTGTCCCACGGGTTTCCGTCGGAACCTGAGGCCGTGTGAGGGTGTGAGGGTGTGGCGGGGGGGGGGGCGTGTGTGTTTGCAGTCACCTCCTGCAGGGGGCCGCCTGTCCTCAGCGTGTCCCACGCGCTGTCCTGTCCCCAACAGCAGCAGACACGGTGCCTCATGTGGCCGCTTCCCCAGAGTCAGGCAGCGAGTCTCCGCCAGGTGCTCACACCCCCCCACCCCCCGAGACACACGTGTGTGAGAAAGGGCCTCGGAGGGAGTTACCACGAGAGGTTAGCGCCGCCCTCACCGAAGGCTCAAAGCGTCCAGACGTGTGCACGCGTGCACACACATGCACGCACACGCACTCGCACACACGTGTGCATGCACCAGGCTCCTATGGACGCAGGGCTGCGCGACAGACGCCGGCGATGCAGAGCCCTGAAGAGCTCGACAGCAACTTCCCTTCGAGAAACAAAATGATGCATTTTAGTTTTTTTATTGAAAAAACAATGCACGTGCGGCAAAACCCAGCGAGTCGAAGGGCGAGCCGTGGAGAGCAAGCGCCCGCCCCGGGGCCAGCACTGTCCCCGTTCCCTGGTGTGTCCTTCGCACACTCACGGTCGTAAGCACACACGCGCTGCCTGCCGGTGCACGGTTGGGGGTGTGCCGTGGAAGCCGTCAGCGCACCGCGAGGTGCGCCCGGGAATGACGGCTGCGGCGGGACGGACAGACACAGGCGTGACGACTCGAGTGAGCACCATGGGGTGGGGGGCCCGGGTCAAGTCCTGTGGACTTTGTGCTGCAGTGTCACAGTGAAGTGCAGCTGCGTGTGCGTCTCCGTGGCCAGCTCACGCCACGCTGGGTCCCGCTGCTGAGGTTCCCGGTGCCACACACTTGGGGCTGTGCGGAGGAGCCTGGTGCTTTCCGGGGGGGGGGGGGCTGTCCCTCCCGTGCACGGCCTTCTCTCCGGGTAGGCGTGGGCGTTCCTTCTGGGGTGGTGTCTGCTGCAGCCGCACCATACCCTTTGACACGGGGCCCCCTGCAGTGCCACTGTCCACGTGCGTCTCTGTGGGGACGGTCCCCACAGCGGAACGGTCAGCCGAGGGGGGACATCCAGGTCACAGTGGCAGCCTGCCAGTTCTTCCCTTCATATGCTGGCAGCCTGGCCCTCCCACGCGTCCTGGCCGGCTGCAGCCTTGGCGTCGAGGGGCGGTTGGCCCCTCCTGCTGAGCGTGGGGACCAGGACTGGAGAGGAGGTGTCGGAGTCCTCTGCTAATCCCAGACCGTTTGCCTTTGTCATTCAAATCTCTGGATGACAGAACAGGGCTGACGTTTCTAGGACAGGCAGCTTTGGATTCGGTGGGACCGACGGCCCGGTTGGGTGGACAGACAGGAAAACCGAGGCCTAGAGTTGGGGCCGGAACAGCCCCCGTTCCGTGGTCACTTCCTGGCTGAGCCCGGCCGCCTGAGGCCCAGCGTTGGGCACCTGGCTCTGTGCCCGGCCGCGGGGGACCGCGGCGCAGACTGGCAGCGGGGCACGGAGGCACCCCTGAGCGCCGTGTGTCCCGCTCCCACAGCTCCGGTGGCCGTGGCCCGTGTGCGGCACGGCTCCGCAGATAACGACGGCAGAGGACTGAAAGCGTCCTTTTGGGTTTCGGCTGAACAATACTTAAGGATTTTGAGACAGTGACTTAATTGTGTTTTTATGGAAAGGATGGCGTTCTAGCAAAATGCGGTGAGACACCACATCAGTGCTTCCCTAACTGTTCCTCGGAGAAAAGCGTGCTCCTTGAAGATGGCTCCTTCCCTTTCCCCTCGCGGGGCTGAAACCAGAGCCGCCGCGCCCGGGGGCGCTCCGATCGGAGGGCACCGCCCGGCTGGACGTGGCCTCAATGGCGCCGGGCTGCCCTGCCGTGGGAAGCTGGGCTGTCCGGGCCTCGGAAGCAGCGCTGGGCAGGGAGAGGGCCGGTGCATCGGGAAGTCGCGCAGAGGGCCCTCTGGGCAGATTTCGTGGGTTCCCGTGTCCCCGCTGGCCGGCCGTGAAGGGCCGCAGGAGGCCCTGAGCGTCCGGGCCGGGAGCCCCCGCGGCCCCTCCTCCTCGGGCTCCGCCTCTGCTCCGGCTTCCGGCGGGAAGGTGCCGGAGGGTGAAGCTTGCCATGCCGGAATAGCGTCCCTTCGCAGAAGCTGTGTGGGGATGTGAGGCCCTCCTACATTTATGTTGGCCTCCAAGAAATCAGGGCCTTTAAATAAATTATATTAGTTTTCCTGGTCTTTTGCACTATTGTCTTCTGAGGAGGAGGGGGCTGCAATTTAAGTCAACAATAAGTTGACTTAAACAATAAGTTTACAGTCAACAACAATAAGTCATTAATTTTGGTCCAAAATCTTGCTCGTTTGAGATTTTATTCTGAAGAGTCAAATTGAGAACGTTAAAACTTCGAACGGTTGCTTCCTAGTTGTGGAAAACTCAGAGGTCTACCAAATTAAAAACAAGAGCATGCTTTAAACGTGCCACCGGCTGCCTTCCTGGTGGCTTGGACCTGGTGTGCCGTGCACACGGGCCGCAGGCATGTGGCGTGTGCACAGGCGCCGGGTGGGCCGGGCACCAGCCTCCATGTGGCTTCAGCGACGCTGTTCTCCTGAGTCTCCTCTGATGCCCCTCGGGGGGGACCCTGTACGGGGGTGGGGGTGGGCGGGTGGCAGCTTCGGGGCAAAGGCCCATTCACCGTTTGGGGGAAATGGCTGTCCAGCACGTGGCGGCGTGGGCAGGCGACCGGCCGAGCCCCCCATGCTGGACAGGAGCCGAGGCCCAGCAGCCCACGGGTGTGAGGGCAGAGGCCAGGCTCTGGAGCGGCCTTGACGGGCCCCTCCTGAGGGGTCACTGCGGGTCTGCCTGGGCGGGTCCCCTGGTGCTCGCAGGGCAGCCACACGCTGCCGCCGCCGTGGCCAGACGGGGGTCCGATGCTCCCGCCTTGTGGCGTTCTTTGCCATTCGGTCCTTGTGGAGCTGAAAACCGAAGCCCGGACGAAAACCGGACGAAGGGCGTTCGGAGGAAAACCGCATTGGCAGAGTGATGCTTTCTCTCTCGACTGAAACGCCGAGCTCGTGCGTCTCGATGTCTGAGATAAATCCAGTGTTTTAATAATTACACTTATTTACAGGAGCTCGTCACTGAATCTCAGCAGTTCTTTCTGATTCGTAAAACACCCCAGTTGTTGAACGGTGAAGATCGCCGCTCGCCTCCAGGGGGCCGCACGAGGGACAGACCCGAGCAGCGCGGGGCCTTGGGGGGCAGCGGGCGGTCCCCCCTCTGGGGCCGTCCAGCACCTGCCCGCACAGGCGCGTTTGAAACAGCTTCCGCCAGAGGGGTGCCCCCCCCGCCCCCCCCGCTCAGTGCTGTGTGGACAGGGTGGGGCGGAGGTGCGGCACATACCTGTGCTCGCTCGCACAGGTGACCGGGAAAGGGAACTGCTCGGGGTCCATGCCGTCCGTCTTTCCTCTTCTTCACCCGCTCTGCTGCACGCCTGTCTGTCCTTGGCGAGTGTTCGACGGAGGGCAGTGTCACTAACCCTGCCTCGGGTGCGGACAGCGAGTGCCCCGTGACGTCGGAGGCCCCTGTGGCTGGGCAGCTGAGTGATCAGGTGCCTTCATCCGTTCACTCACAATTAAGTACTTCCCATTTCGTTTTCCCTGACCCCAACCCCCCCTCCCCCCTCACTCCCACACATGCGCTCCCACCCCAGGCGGCGGGGGCGGCACCCGCGGGCCAGCGGGAGGCTGACGTGTCCACACGGGGTCCCGGTTTTACATGGCATCCAGGCTGTACTGGGTGTTCCTGCAGCTCCAGGCGGAGCCCGAGGCTCCAGACCAAGCTGAGGACAGGTCGCCAGATGTGCGCTCGCCAGGGGGCAGTTTAAAAATAACAACTTGGACGTCTTTGGGGTGTTTCGGTGGGGAGCGTGTCCCAGGGTCGCGGTGAGGTGACGAGGTGGGGCTGGGCCGTGGACTGGGGGCGGTGTCCAGCCCTGCCCGTCTGCTGGTCACTCCGTTGTCACCTGTCTCTGTGTCGCTGTGATTGTCGGGGTCGGAGGGTGACCTTAGCGCAGGAGGAGCTGGGCGGGGTGGGGAAGGGCCGTGGGAGAAGTGGTCGGACACCGACCGCGTCCTGCTCCCACGGTGGAGGGCTGGTGCCATCCACACCAGCGCTGCGTCCCACTGTGCGTGTGTTGGACGTGCGGGACGACGCACTGCCCCTCGCTCGCTGAGCTACGGTTTTGAGGTCTTCAGGCAGACGCTCGCCTCTTGGAGGGTGAGCCTCAGGCGGCCTGGTCCAGTGGCCCCAACCACCTCTCACAGCCCTCGGGGGAGCGAGCCCTGCCCACTCCTCCTTCCCTCGGCCGAGCTCAACCCTGCTGGGACTCGGCCACCTCCTGCAACCAGAGGCAAAAATGTTCCCCCGGAGCCCCGTGGACTCCCAGGCCTCCAGCAGACCCCATTCTTGCTTGGGCCAGAGCCCCAGGAGCCAGGGCGGCCTTGGCCTCGGGGCCCCACCTCCCCGCAGCCAGGTGGCCGGAGGACTGTCTCCTGGGCACCCCTGCTCCTGTCTTTGTCACAGCGGCCTGCAGAGGCCCCGGGCAGGGGCAGGTCGGCTACTCAGGGCGCCCCGGGCAGCTGCGGGCGTTGTCCTCGGCTGGGGACCCACGCGCAGAGCAGGCCTCTCAGGCCAGCCGCTGGTGTTCATTCAGAAAGACGTTTTTGCCCGGCCCATCTGAGTTGTTTTCGGGTGAAGAGCGTTCCCACGAGGCAGTGTCGCAGAGCGGCAGCAAGGGAGGAGCTTGGACCGCACGCCACAGCATGTGGTAACACAGGGTGCGCGCTGCAGACGAAGTCGGAGGGAGGGAGGGAGCGGGGCCAGGGCGTGTGGCCCGGGCTCAGACGTCGTCCGGGTCCCGGTGTGTGTGTCCCGGAGACCTGCCTGGGGGGGGGGGGGGGGGGGGGGCGGTGACGTTGTGACTCACAGGTGGGGCCTAGTCCACGGGGCCTTGTTTGCTATTGCGCGTCCCTTCCCCATGAACTTCGGAGGCTCAGCTCTTCTACGAGAAACGTCCCTGGGTGTGGCCTTGCCCACCCCTTCCGGCTCCAAGCTCTGATTTCTGAGCCACACGGTCACAACTGCGTTTTAGTTTAGGGAGATTGGGTGAGAAACCATCACTTCGATCAGCCGTCGGTTTTGGGGAGAATTATGAATGGAAGTGCCTGTCACTGCCGTGTCCGGGGGCTGCCTGGGGACAGCCCCTGCCTGCCACCCCCCCCCTCCTCCTCCGCAGGCCGACTCTGCGTCCTGTGCGGCCCGCTTCAGGGGCGGCTGTGTTTTGGGGGCGAGGAAAGGTGTTTTGTTGATGCTGTTGCCAGGGGCGCGGGGAGGGGGGGGGGCAGTGCCCCTCTTCCTCCTTGGCCTGGGGCCTCCGGCTCCGGGGACGGCTGGGGGAGAGGCGGGTGGCCCTGCCGGCCCGGGTGCTCCTGCTGCGCTTTGCCACCTCCCCGCTGAGTGTGGCGTGATGATTCGCCACGGAGACGGAGTGATTTCCCTCTTCGTGTGTGTGCTTCAGATTCCTAACGGAATCTCTGAAAAGTTTATTGGAAACGGAAGTTACGTGCGCAATTGTTAAGGAATAAAAAACCCATTTTCCGTGTTTGTGTGATGGAGCCCTCTGTGGGTGTAGCTTTCCGGGGTCTGCTGCCAGCCGGGCGGTCTTGGTGGCTTCCCGGCCCCTGCCCGGGGCGCTGGGGGCGTCGTTGGGCACCCGCGCCCTCCCTCAGTCCTCAGCCGCCTTGTTCTCGTTCGGCAGGGAACAAGCCAGGTGACGTTGGACGGGGCGGTTTTCATGCGTGATTTTGTGCCGAGGTCTGCTCGCCCAGGAAGGCAACTCCTTGGGTCCCCAGGACCAGGCCCACGGGACCACGGAGGAGGCCCAGCTGAAAGGAACGGGGTGCCTGTGGCCTGGGCACCAGGCTGGCAGGAAGGGCCACGGGAGGAGGGTCCCCGTGGAGGCACCCGAGCTGCTGGAGAGCCCCACCCTGGGGGCTTTCTGCGGTGACCGGATCGCCTCCTCCTCCCGATAATGGAGATTTTATCTGCGAGAGGTGGCACGTGAAGCTACTTTTACGGAATGCGCTTCCTGCTAAGTTTCTGAGACATCACCGGGTTTATGACATAATTGCTCTGTGCGTCGAAGCTCTTTTATCATAATTGTTTCCCATTGGTTTTAATAAAGGGATAAAAATAATAGAAGACGTCTGAGAAAGTGGGGTTTTGTTCTGTTCTTCAGGATACTAAAAATTACCCAAAATAGATGTTTTACAAAGGAGGATTTTGTTACAAAGGTGACTAATTTAAACAGTTCACACAATGAACGTGCTAACGATCCTCTCGGTCTGGAGGCGCGTGACGCTTCCCCCTGTCGCCATTTTTTACGACCCGAATCCCTCGGAAAAAAGTTCCCATTGTGTGGTACAGTGAGGCTCACACGGCCGCCCTTTATCAACAGATGGCAACCAGCACATGAAAAATAATTAAAAAATAAAATGAAAAGAAACCGAGAATGAATTAAAGTGCTTCTTTGCGTTCTGATCTGCATTTTTGGTTTGGAATTTTTATGGTGAATTGCCATATTATCTGTTATATCAGTTTACAATGAGGCTCCTATCAGACATAAAACAGATTTACAACACCATTAAAATACAATATCAAAGAATGAATAAGCAATTCAATAAAATTACAATAACACAAAGATAAAATGAAAGCCTTTTCAATAACAGTTTTATGCAAGAACATTTTGCAGATAAATATGTGTTTATAGATCTTTTAAATGTACATTTATTATGCTGTTTCTAATAGAGCCACAGGGGTTAATTTTTCCTGCGTGTTGTCTTTTGTAAGTGGTTTAAAAGCTAACTGCAAAACTCTTCGATAGATGCTTCTGACTCTCTGAATTGATTTTGGGGAAGGGAGCTTTCGCAGTCCTGCAGCTGAGCGCTCACACGCAAGCGCATCCGTGTGGCTGGGCCCCTGGCTGGGCCACACACACACCGGGACCCGGACCAGAAAGAGGTGGGAGGGAAAGTTTATACATGAAGTTGGACTTTGACATCTTCCTAACCCGGATGCTCAGGTCTGACTTCCGGAAGGCAAGTTAATAAAAACCAAAACCAAAAAGCCAA
>PVKU01006647.1:69796-99955 GCA_004027475.1 Anoura caudifer
GTCTCGTGCTTGTCTCCCGGACCCCGTGCTGGCCTCCCCCGAAGCGGGGGTGTGCACAGAGCCCAGCAGCGAGCAGAAACCGAGGAAACCGAGGCCTGCAGGCCCTGAGATCGGGAGACCAGGACGCAGAGGGGATGGCGTAGGCAGCGGGCCTCTTTGCCCGCGTGGACCTCACAACAGGGCCCCCAGCAGCCTGTGCTCCTGCTCAGCCAGGGACCCAAGTGCTGGTGCGGAGCCTGGGGTGGGGGGCGGCACTGCTTCCCTCCCCCAGCCCAGCCCAGCTCTGCGGTCTGCAGGGCAGGCCCTCTCGTCCGGCGGGGAGCACCCTTCCCTGCCTCTCACCCAGGACGCGGTGGCTGTGGGGGGCAGCAGGTCGCGGCAGCAGGGCTGGGGCGCCTCGGTGGCCTCTGGCCATCTCCGCCTGCCTGTCTCCCCCACCCCCGCATGGGTGTTCCCCTGCGTCCTAGGAGTTGGGGGGGCGGGGGGGCGTTACCTGGTAAATAAGCCCACAGCTGGGCTCCCCAAGGACTGATGTGCAAGCCCCCCCGCCCCCCACCCCCATGCTCCCAGGCCAGCCCACTCCGGGTTTCCCACCTTGGGTGACAGCAGCCAACACAGGGGGCTGTGGAGCCCAGGCTCTGCCCGGGTTGCTGCCCCCGGGGCTCCGGGCGGGAGAGGGGGGCAGCATGCTGGGTGGAGAAGGGGTTTTGAGCTCCCACGCTGCTTCTGGGCTGAAGGAGCCGAGCTGGCCACACAGGCTCGGCTTTCCCGGCCGGGGCGGGGCCTGGGGGAGGGGTCCCTGTGGGGGGGGGACTTTGGGGGCTGGTGGAGCAGCGTGCTCTCTGCGCCCACACGCCGCTGTCCGGTGTGGACATGGTGCCAGGGGCCGGGCACTGTGCCCCGCGCTGCCCGTGCGCAGCCCCGTGAACATGTGGAGAGTGCGTTTCCACCCTCGTTTACACACGAAGACTCAGAAGAGCTGTCACTTACCCAGGTCCCCCAGCTGCTCGGGACAGAGTGGGAGAGGATCCCCGGCCCGAGACTCTGCATTCCGGCCCATCGGCCTCACACTGCGAGCCCCACACACAGCCAGCACCTCGCCCGCCTTCTCCCCGTGTTCGCTCTCCTCTGGCCCGGAGCACGGGCCGGTCTGTCTGCCCCCCACGCCCCACACGGCAGGTGTTCGCAGACCCCCCGCCCCGCAGCACCTGGGGCCAGTGCTGGACCTCAGAGGGGGAGGACGTGCCCTGCAGCTCGCCCCTCGGTAGGGGGACAGAGGGAGACGGGCCGTTTTCTCCCTCTGGTCGCCCCACACGCTCTGCCCCGGCTCTCTGGACTCTGTGTCTTCGGTGTCCCACCCACGGGCGTCGGGAAGTAGCAGGAAAGAGGTCGTCCTGTGGGAGCAGGGGGGTGGGGTTGGCAGCTGAGGCTTTGCCACATGGCAGACAGGGTCTGGGGGCCTGGAGACCGGGGAGGGGGTGCACTACGTGCTCCCTGCGGCCACGGGTCCCTCCGAGGGCCCCGGGGCCCCGCAGCAGGGGTTCCCTGAGTCCCGGGGTGGATGGGGAGACGCTGCTCAGGCCTGTGCCTGCAGGTGACACCGAGACAGGCCGTCCTCAAGGTGACTGAGTGCAGGGGGTGTGGCCGAAGCCGGTCTTCCTCGCGGGGGCGCCCTGATGGAGGCGGCCACTAAGCCCGGGGGCTCGTGCAGGAGGGACGCCTCACTCGTCCCAGGGACTCTGGGGTGGTTGGCTGCCGACAGTGGGGCGCAGCTACGTCTGAGGGGTCGCTGTGCCCACAGCTGCCCTGGGAGCCATCTTTGCTCTGCAAGGCCTGGCGGAGGGTCCTGCTCACAGGACCGAGGGTGCGCCGTTTCCCGCCATGCTCCCCCCGGGGCTGCTCCCTGGCTCCCTGACCCTCTGTGGGTGCCAGGTGCTGGTCAGCTCATCTGCTGGGCGGTTCGGAGCCGGGAGGTCACTGGGGCGTGTTTCTCTCGAGTGAGAGAGTCTCAGCTCAGGGGCCCCGCACCAGGGGACGGGGTGGCCCGCCGACACAGCTCCTGTGCCTGGAGAAGCTGTCTACCTGGGTGCAGAAGCCGCGGCCTCGCCCACGGACGCCCACCTGGAGGCCTTCCACCTGCCCCGCCCCTCCCGGCCTCCCTTCTTCTCCCTCTGGCCTCGTCCTGTTTGGTGGTCACTCCGTACCCCAGCCCCGCCCTCGGACGCCTGAGCCCTGTCCCCAGGTCGTGGCGTGAGGGGGTGCCCCCGACCTGCAGTCTGCGGTGGTGGCCGGCAGCATCTCTCCGCGTTGGCCTGCACTCTGAGGCTGCCGGTGGCCGAGGCCCCACAGAGGGGGAGCCCCCGGGCTGGCCCCAGAGAGGAGGACGTCAGGCGGGGCATCGTGGGGGGTGGCCCCGACGGTGGACACAGGTTCCTGGTGTCCTCGGTCCCCCCCCCCTTCCGTGGGCCTCGTTCTCTCCTTTACTGAACAACGCGTGGGACTTGGCACCTGTTGGAAAGATCGCGGCTGCCTCCCCAGCTCCGGGATGGCGTGAGTGAGCAGCCTCAGCCAGATTCCCTCAGGCGTCTTGGGTGGTGTGTCTCTCTTGCCCGGCGAGAGCGCTGACCCAGTGGGGACCACGGAGTGGGCGGGTTCCTGGCATGGGGCGGGTGGGGAACGGCTGCCTCGGGTGCACGTGGGCACCCGGCCACCGGGGAGCGGCCCCGGCACGGGCTCTGTCTCCATTGCCCTGCGCACCCTGGAGATCTCGCCGTCCCCCACCCCCCGCCCCTGCCCCCGGAAGGAAGCCTGCCCTGAGCACCCCAGCCTCCACTCCCAGAGAGGCGTACGGACCAGGTTCGCTGCAGTGGATCCCATGGTGTCAGTCCCCACGGGGGCAGTGACAGAGGCGAGACCCGTGTGTCCCGGGCCGTGGGCTCAGCCTGTTTCTGGTGCATTTTCCCTTGTCATGACTTCGGTAAGGACACAGCCACCCCGGGCCCCGGGGCCCCGACTTGGATCTGTCTGCGGCAACATCTCTGGGTTCTAATTCCAGAGATGAGCTTGCTCCCGAAACACTAGCGTGGGACCAGCCTGATCCCATCGCCACCCGGCGATGCCGACTTTCCCCGTAACTGCCCGCGGCTGACCCAGGAGGGGCCGGCCGCGCCTGCGTGGCCGCGCCTGGGGAAGACGCCGAGCCCGAGGGTGGGAGCCGGAGCGTTAGGGATTTCAATTCCGCTTTATTTTCCCCTTGAAATGGAGGAAAACAGACAAAAAACAAATAAGAAAGCTAAACAGTTGCGTGAGAGCTAGCAATTTGCTGGGCCCGATGACAGACACTGCATTATCATAATTGTCTCCGCTACATGATAGGACAGAAAAATAATAATGTCGTTTTATTTATAGCCGGGGTGGCCCCTTTATGAGAGTCATACCCGTTGCTGCCAAGTGGAGGAGGTCGGATGACATCTTTTGATCAGGCCTGTCCAAAGAGATCAAAGTTGAATGGCAGGTAATGGATCCCCAATGACAAACCAAATCTAGAGCAGAAATAGGCCTGCCAAGGCCTGCCAGTTACCCATTAGAGGCACGCCCGAGGAGGCAGGCTGCTTGACACGTTGGCCGAGCACCTAAATCAGCCGAGCGTCGGCGCTAAAATTGTGTATTATCATTGGAAATGGCTATTATTTCCTCGGTAACATTTCTGTTAAGGCTTTCAGTGTTCGGCTGACCCACGGTCGGAAGCGGCGTGGGACCGAGGTGCGCGCCCCCCGGGGACGGGGGCCCTGCGGTCGGGGCCGTGCCCTGGCTTGAACCCCCGGGCCCGGCGGCAGGCCACCTGGCTGTGCGTGCGTCCTGCGCGGGGGCCGGCGAGGTGCCCCCTGGAGGGGCCAGGTCCCACCCGCACAGCTCCCTGTTCTCCGGTCCTGCTCTGCCTTCCCGTCGTTGGCCTATCACGAGCCCCACGGGGCCTGGAACCTTCCGGAGCACAAGGTGGGGGCGGCCGGAGCAGATGGAGGAAAAGGAGGGAAGGACGGCGCCCGCTCCCACGCTCACAGCCCATGCAGGACGCACGGGCGGAGGCAGCTTCCGGAAGGGCCGGGGGTGGGGGGGCTCGAGGGGGGGGGCGCTTTTCCTCAGGCACGTGAGTCACACGATGCAGCCGCGCTTCGTGGACTTAGGTAGGAAACAACATTTACTAGTTTTCAAAAATTTGTGGGGGTGAAAGAAAAGAAAAGCAACGCAACACTCCGAGGAGCACGTGGCAGCGAGGCAGCGACGAGACCCCAGGAGGGAACCTCCGTCCCCGGGGGCTCACAGGTGGCGCGGCGGGTGATTCTCATTCTGCGGCGCGTGCGGGAAGGTTAAAAATATTATTAAACATTGAAATGAGTATACTAGTTAGCTAATTAGCATGTTTCTCTTTTAATAATCCTGATGCATTTTCTTTCTTTCTTCCCTCTGTGTACGTGTGGTAACCCTAAAGAATATATTTAGAAACATAATTAGTTATAATTAGAAGCAGACAAACCTAGCCTGGGGTGGCTCTAATTTGTTTCACAGAATCGCAGGTAGGCAACAGTGGCGGCGGCAGACGTCAGGTTCCCCGCCGCCTGACGAAGCGACGGCCACACGTGTGCACAATCGGCAGGCACACCCGTGCGTGTGCAAGCCCGTGCGCCTCCCGGATCAAGGGAGCCAGCGACCGGAGTCACTTCGGCCCGGCTCGTCCAAGTTGCACAGCTCCGCCTCTCTCGGTCATTCCCCGGGAACCCTGCCTGTCAGGAGTGGGGACCCCGTGTCGGAGCGGTGGTGGCGTCCGTCTGCGGTGATGCGAAGGAGGGAGGCATTTGGCCGCCAGGCCCCTTGGCAGGGAATTTGGTCAAGGAGGCCCTTCCAATTCGTCCCGCTCCGCCGTGGCCTGGGCTCCCCGGGAAGCCTGCAGCCTGGCCCCGGACGTCACCGTTCTGGGGGGCACCCCGGCCCCATCTGGAGTGACAGGCGGCGGGTGCAGGGCCGACCTGAACGAGTCCTCCGTGTTTCTGGTCATTTGCCCACGGAGGACACACCGCTCCCCTGACAGGCAGGCAGTCAGTCACCTTTGACATTTGACCTTGCCCTACAAAAAGCCCCTCCCCGCCTTGAGCAGATCCCACCCCAGACCTCCGTGTAAACAGAAATTTAGACAAATCTGTGCTCTTGCTGGCTTTCGAGTGGGAATTTTTTTTTAATTTCTCTTGAATTATGTAAAGATGCATCACAAGATATTTACGATTAAAAAAACAGATATTCTTTTTATATACTGATAAAATTGGAAACGTGAAAGCATATTTGGTAAGTGTAAACAGATGGTTAAAGATATTTGCTGGGAAGTATCAGAAACAGTTGTTCCTGACTTGCCTGCTTGGCTAAACATCCCTCTGAGAAGTCGGCTCCTGGGGCACGAAGCAGGAGCTTGGGGTCCCACTGGGCTCCCGGGTGCCGCGGCGGAAGGGCACCGATCTCCTCGTGCCGAGGCTGCGGGTGAACCTGCGCGCGGGGCCTGTGCCCTCTCCTCTGTGTACCCGCCAGCTCGCCGGGAGGTCCTTCCGCCGCTGAGCAGCACAGCGTGGGTGTCCCCTCCCCTGTCCACGGTGCCAGCCGCCAGGCCTCACTGAGGAAGCGGCGCGTCCTGTACCGTTCTCTGGGCGCCTTCGCTCGGGGGCTGCGGTCCTGTTACTCACGAGAGCCCCACGGCAGGAGGGCTCCTCCCGACACCGCAGGCGCAAAGCTGCGTCAGAGAAGTCGCCGGGAAGAAAGGAAGCAGGCCTGTCCAGAGGGCACAGGTGGCCACGCGGAGCATTCCGGAGATGGAGCGGGGAGCCCAGGACGCCGGGACTTGGGTCCCGGTCCGGTCGCCGGTGTGCGGGGTGGGGGTGCGTGGCAGCGGGGTGGGGAAGGAAGACATGGCGGTGTTTCTCGCACGCCGATCTGAACCGCTTTTAGCAGAACTGTTCAGTAGCAATAATCTGTCAGCAGATTACAATTTTGCTTAATTTTAATGTGGCTAACTTAAGATGGTTGTATGGTAAATTTATGCAACTGATCACAGTTATTAAATTACTACGTCTGCAAAGGAAGCAATCAAACCCCTTATTACGGTTGCTGTGAGTGAATGCTAAATGTCACGGAGCTACCCGCGCGCTGCGGGGAGCCGCACTCCAGTTAAAGATGCATAAAATATCAGCACTTTTTTAACGCGTGTGCACCCAACAAAGACTCCCGTCATAATTAACTGGTATGGAAATAAATAATTCTTACAAACTACCTCCGCAACAGCCATGCCGCGGTTTTCGTCAAAGTCCGCCTCTCTGTGGCGGCACGCAAGCCCTTCAGACGCCCTCCCTCTTGCTAACCGGCGCCATGAAATATTTAAGCCTCGCAGAGAGGTTTGAGAGCGGTATTATAAATCCAGCGCTCGGTGCGAAAAAGTAATTTATGATGATTAATTTAATTACACAATGGAAGGTTTTGATATTTAAAGAACTCGAGATTGATTTTTTTTGGGGGGGGGGTGTGGTCCCGGTTTGCCGGTTCTCTCGGCAAACCGCTGAGGGTGCGTGTGGTGCTCAGCTCCCCGGAAAGGTGGGCGGTGAGCCACAGGCACGGGCTGTGCCGTGCCCGAACCCCGGTGCCGCACGGCTGCCTGTCCCCGCGATCAAGCCTCCCAGTCCCGTCAGGGTGGCGCTTGTGAGCAGCGTGCGGGCTGTGACTCGGGGTGGGAGGGGGGCACCTGGGTGGGGCGCTGGGGCTGGCTGTTGTTCTCAGCGTGTGTGCCGCACCCGGACCCTCTCCAGAGCTACGTCTTTCTGGAGCCGGCTGGCTTTCGCTGGGCTGGGCCGTGGTCACAGCTCAGCCGTCTCAGAGGGCCCTGGACTGCCCCTTGGCCAGCGCCCACGCTCAGCCTGGGCTGTAGGGCTTCAGAGATCAGGCCCAGCAAGCCTTTGGGTGGTGCTGGGTGTGCAGGCGCTGCTGGGGAGACGGGGAGGTGGGACGGTGGGACGCTGCTGTGGCACCCAAAGGGCAGGCCTCACCCCCTGAGTCGATCCTGGCCACTCAGCCACCCATGGTGACAGGTTGACTGGACCCGCGTGGCTGCATCCAGACAGCGTCCCCTGCAGTGTGGTGACGCTGGCTGTGTGGGGGGCTGCTCGCCCCGTGTGGACTGAGCGTCCCGTCCAGCCCAGCCTGTGCTGTCCTCCAGAGAGAGGGCGTGACTCACGCACTTTACGGGGTGCTGTGGACAAGGGTCAGTTTACGAGGTTCAGGGTCGGTGCCTGCTGGCCCACCGGTCCCGGGTCTCTTCCTGGGGGGCTGCAGGGCCGCTGGGAGCGCACGAGCGTCTGCCAGGAGCCAGGAGTTCAAACAGCAGACCCACCCGGGGGTGCCGCTCTCTTCCTGAAGGCGTGCGTTTGGCGTAGTTTGTTTGGGCGGTTTGCTCAAATTCACGTAGAGCATGACCTGGTAGGGCAGTTGGACTCCTGGGGGCATCCATCCATGCACACATGGGCAGGCGTGTGCTTGAGTGTGCAGTCGTTTACATGTATGTGCAGGCTTCATCCATACAAAGAAATGGACGTGAGCCACATCCCCTGACTCGTCCATGAGCAGCGGACACTCGGAACCTGCCCGGCAGGGCCTGGCTGGGCTGGAGCCGTGGCTGCCCCGCGTGCCCGCCTTGTCCTGGGGCCTCTCTCCAGGCCTCGCTGCGGGCCTGGGGCGCGGTGTCCGGATGGAGGCGGCAGCTCTCTGGTCATTGTTTACGCGGCACACTTCGAGGAGAAAAGTGACAGGCGTGTGTGGCGTCTGAGGGTAAGAGCGAATACGCATCATAAAGACCCACCAGGGAACGAGCTGTGTGTGGCTGGGAATGGGAAGAAGACAGCGTTGCCTGATAAAACATTCAGAATGCAGAGTCTCTCAAAGAGAACTGATTTTGGTGTAAATATAACAACACCAGCTTCTGAAATAATCGCAAACACTGCCCCCCGCCCCCCCCCCCCGGTTGTTTGCATGTTCTGTGTCTCTGGCCCCGGGGTTGGGGGTGGGGTGCAGTCCTGGGCCTCATTCTCACCGGCTTCGTGACGGTGGCCCGACACACCCCAGGGCACCGGCCGAAGCTCAGGGACCCGGTCACCTTCGGAACTTCCAGGGGCCCTGTGGGTGGCAGCCAGAGCCCCGCCCGGTGGCTCCGGTGCAGACTCGTGTTCTGAGATCAAGTGTCTTCGGACCTTTGCACAGGTGACTTCGTGGGCCCTTTGTGGCCTTCAGGAGTGTGGCTGTTGCCGTGGGCTCGCTGCGGGGACACCAAGCCCCTGCTGAGGGGCGGCAGGAGCAGGGGACCCGGCTCACGCCTGGTTCTCCGACTGACCAGCGGGGCTCTAAGCGCCCTCACCTGAGAAACGGGGTGAGCGTGAGGAGAGCAGCGGGCCGTGGAAATAAGACCGCCCCCAAGTGCTGAAAACAAGAGCAAAGCGGTGCCCAGACCCCGGCCTCCGCGGCCACCGCGCCGTCCCCACCGTCCTCCTCTCTGTCTGGCTGGGTGAGGCAGGTGGTCCTGCCTAGGCGTTCCCGGGAGTGTCCCGGGCTCCCTCCGACCCGACCCTCCAGCGCCTCCCGCAGGCCCTGGCCGGCCTTGCGGTCCTCTGGCCGTGGTGGCCCTGCTCTGGGACGACGCCCAGCACGGGGCCAGAGCCCCTCCTGTGGACGTGGGGCCAGCCAGGGCCACCCCTTCGGGTCATGTCTGCATCGCCCCGACTGCGGACAGTACGGAGTGACCAGGATGCGGGCTCCGGGCAGTGGCAGGGCCCTGGCTGCTGCCGTCCCAGCTCTCAGCCCCACAGCTGTCCCTGCGGGCCCACCTTCTGCCTGGTCACGGGAGGTGACGTCCGGCGCGTGGGCTGGCCACCCCCCCAGGCAGGGGGAAGAGGAAGCTGTTTTTCATTGGGGCGGCGGCTTTCCGGGACTCAGGAGGAACACAGGACCGGGGTCCCTCCATCGGACTTCCCGGTCACCTGTGCCTTCCCCGCTGGGCGAGTGGACTCCCCCCCGGGGTCCGTGCCCCCCCCCCCACCCCCCCCCCCCGCCAGCCCCCAGCGCCCGGTGGCAGCTGGGAGGTAAGAGCCCTAAAGACCTGCTGATGGCAGGGGCCTGCGCCGAGAGCGTCTCCGACACGTGTTTCGTGTAAACACGCTCTCAGAGAGCTTTCGAGGAAGTGACATGTGAGGAACGCATCCCCGTTGCCGAGGGCGGCTCCGCATAATCTCGGGCTCCAGGGCTCCCCGCGCCGTGTGCCTCCAGGGCTGCGCGACCCGGCGTCTTCCTCCCGGCCACACCCTGTGGCCTCAGGAGCCCCCTTGGTGCTCAGCGCACAGGCTCTGTGCCCCGGGGGGTTGTTCCAGGCGCTGCCGGGCATGTGACTCTCGACCGGGAGACCCCCCCCCCCCCGAAAAGACCACCCTCCTCTCATGTAGGCTGCGGGGGTCGCCCCGGGCCTGGGGCTGCGACCGGCCCAGGGCCGGGTCCCCTGGGAAGCTGGCCGCAACCTACTTTCCAAGCTGGGCTTTTTTCTTTTTAATGTTGAATCGAGTTCATCTTTGATGTAAAAAAAAAAAACAAAAAACCCGGTGTTCGATTGTGATCGCAGGCAGGCAGCTGCGCGGGGGAAGCTGCTCCGACCCTGCCCACTCGGTCCCGCGCTGCGTGGGCACACGAGGAGGCTGGGCCCCAGGCCCCCACCTTCATCCGGGGCTCCGGTTTGTGCGTGCCCTTCCAGCAGCCCCGGCCGGCTGCCCTGTGCCGCCCTGCAGGTGCGCCGGCAGCAAGGGTTAGGGTGGTCTCGCGGAACATTTACTTGCAGTGCGAGGAGCCCACATTCGTCAGCAGCAGGGGGCGATCCGATCCCCCCGGGGTCAAGGGAGGCGGGCGGGACCCCTCTCAGGCGGGTGCCGGCACGCACGCACACACTCACGCACACCCACTTCTCCGCCTTAAAGCTATTTGTCTCTGAATGCCAAATTGCAATAATTAACCATCATTGATCTTAAATTCAATTAACTTCATTAACGTAGGTCATGAGGAGGGTGCTTGTAAGGGAGAGGCATTTGGCAAGTGTCTCTGCTGGTGTGACATCCCGTCTTCTCGGCGGTGGCTGTCGGGGCCGAGGCCTGTGGGAGTGGGGGCGGCCCGGGTCAGGGGCTCCCCGGGGTTTCGGGCAGGAGGCAGGCAGCCACGGGGCAGTGCGTGCGCCCCCCGCCCCCCGAAATGCACTCAGTCGGCAGGTCGGGCCGCTGCCCGGGCTCCCCGCTCCCGGGGGCAGCCCTCCACCCGTGTGTGCAGATGCGGACGCTTTTTCTCTTGACCAAGGAGGGGAGAGGCTGGGCCTCGCACTGGCCCTTGGGACTGGCGAGGACTCGGGCAGCCCCACAGCCTGCCATCCGAGGCCTCAGTGCCCTGTCTTGCCATGGCCCTTCAATGCAGGCTGTGCCGCCCCATCTCACCACGGACCGCACGCTTCTCCATGCCCCCACGGGCAGTGGTCCACTCTGTGTCTCGGGGGCCAGGCGGCGAGACCGACTCCCTTCCTACTCCGTGTTCTGTGGGTGTCAGGGTGCCCCCCACCCCTCACTCTCTGTGCCCCAGTCTCCCCCGCCTGTCAGGCAGGCACTGTGCTGGCTGCCCTCCCCGGTCAGCCCAGAGCATGTCCCCGAGTGGGTGCAGCCCCAGGAGTCACAGCTTCGGGGGCACAGCTTCGGATGCACCCCTGCGTGCTGACACCTGGTTTGGGTTTTGAACCCCTCACGGAAACGCCACTTGTGTTCCTGGGCAGGGGACACAGCAGAGAGCAAAGAGCCCAAAGTGTCCGTGACGTCTCCTCAGCTGCACGTCTGACTCCACTCAGGGGCCTCGCCAGGCGCCCAGGTGGGCCAGGCCCCGGCTGGAGTGCGGGGGACTCGGGCACTGTCGTCGTCTACCCAGACCAGCGAGGGCAGGGCCCTGAAGGCGGAGGGCGCAGGGAAGTGGGCAGGACCGGCCCTGGGTGTGGCATGTCAGCCGGGTTTGGGACGGGGTGTTCCTGGCCACGGGAGCAGAGGCTCGGCGGGTGCACTGAGCGCTTCTGGGGAGCCGGGAGGTGCCGAGGCCACTCGGGTCCCTGAGCGTCACTGAGGAGTGGCATTTACCCAGGAGGCCACGGGTTCTCTGCTCGGCTCTGCCCTGCCCACCTGCCTCAGCAGGTGCCGCTGACCCACGCGGGCCTCGCGGCTGTTTCCGAAGCACGGTTCCTCCACCGTCAGGGTCCATCCGGCGCAGGGGATGCCAGAAATCAAGCAGCAGCCGGGGACACCTGCTCCCTTGTTTTGAGTGCCCCCCACCAGGTGCACTCAAATACCCGACTCCTGCCTGTTGCCAGGAAGGGGCAGGGGGAGCAGGGAGGGAACGCCCCCCATGTGTGGCCACCCTCTCTGCCCTGACCCCGGCAGAGGGGCGGGGCCCAGAGGCTGCTCCGCAGACAAGCACGAGCCCTCACCTGTCACAGCCACACCAGTCCCCAAGCCCAGCGCAGGGCCGTGGGGGGGGAAGGTCAGAGAGGCGACCCCAGGCTGTGCTGTGGGGATGGGGGCCCCCGAGGGGACAGACCCGCCTCGGCGTCCGCCCTGCAGAAACCAGCCCCGAACCTGGAGGCAGGGGCCGCGCACCTGTGTGCCGGTGCCAGGCTCTGTGCCCAGCGTCCCCGCGGCCTCTGTGGGTGGAGGGAAAGTGGCCCCCACACCCCACGGTGTGCGGTGTCCACACAGCGTCCCCTCAGGGCTCAGTTTTCCCACAGCCCGTCAGGCCTGAGGGCAGCGTCCCCCGGAGTGCCGACAGGCAGAAGGAAGCGAAGGCGCGGACATCCAGAAGTGCCCACGGGCCCGTGGGTGCGGTGAGAGCTGCCTGAGGCCGGCGCCTGGGCATCCAGATCCCTTTGGATGCAGGAGGCCCCTGATTCACGTGCACACGGCCCCGGGTGAGCGCCCGCTGCGGCAGACGGGGCGGTCAGCACGCTGTCTGCAGGGGGTGGCTGTCTCCTGACGCACGGCCGGTGCCTGGCTCCGGAGAAACACCTTCCCTTTGATGCTTTTGAGACCCCCACCCCTGCACTCACACCCTGTGCTTCACTGCGGGAGCTGCTCGGGGGAGAGCCCTTCATCCCCCCCTGCGCCCCGAGAACAGTACCCACATCCAGGCGAGGGTCCTCCTCCGGGGCGCCCGCCACACAGCCCGGCACACAGCTGCCCCAAGCCCCAGGCGCGCCCGGGGCCCGGCTCTGGGGCTGTGCCCCCACATGACAATGAGCGTGACAGGCCTTCCCATGTCAGCATTCACAGGTTTACTCCATCCTTTTCGAAGGGAGCCGTCTCTTCATAGAAGACACGAAAGGACAGCCTGCGAAAGGAAGTGGGCGGGCGGACGGGTTTTCTCCAGGTGGACACGTGCGCGTGGCCAGCGCCCAGGCGTCCCGGGGGCCACCTCCCCAGCCCCCACCCTCTGGGGCACCACAGTCTGGCTTTGCCCGACTTCAGCATTCATCTGCGGGGATTCGAACAGTCTGTGTTTTCTTTATGGCGTCTTTCCCTCTGTGTTGTGCTTGTAAGATTCTTCCTGTGGGCGGGGCAACAACGGTTTGTTCGTTTTCACTGCACCCGTCCGCCCCGTTGCTGGACGTGGGGTCGGCCCCGGTCCCTGGCCGTCACCAGTGATGTTCCGAAGAGCGTCCGGGTCTCCGATGGGAGGCGGGGGCGTTGCCGCCGGCAGATGCGTGGGGAGGATGCTGCGGGACGCGGGTTGGGGCAGCTGCGGCCGGCCTTCCAGACGTGTCTCCCAGCGGTCGTGGGGCTCGCGCCGTGGCGTGTGGCGTGAGAGCGGGTTTCCGCGGCCCCTCTCCTCTGCGAGTGCAGGTCTGCTCTCCGAACTTCCCTGGGAGTCTCTATGCATTAATTCCTTCTCGGCACCCGTGCACCGAGGGTTTTGGAGCTAGGAGACAGGCGGCCGAAAACGCCCTGAGACACGGAAGTTTTTGCACTTGTGTGCGTGAGTTTTTTCCGAGGTGCGGATCCCCCCTCGGGCAGGCAGCGCGCACGGTTTCGGTTTGGCTGCACCTCCGCCTTGCCCTCCCCAAAGTGACCGTGACAAGGGCCGCACTGACCGCTGGGTGACACTCTCGTTTTTGCTGTTTGAACCCTCGTTTTCCTCTCCCCACCGTCACTCAAGGACAGTGAGGCCCGAGGGTCCTTGAGTGTGGACAGGACACACCCAGCCCAGACATTGGAGCATCCGCCTGGAGCACGAGGCTGGGCGTTCATTCCAAAGGGAGCCTGTGGCGTGTGTGACGCCAACCAGCCAACAGGCCTTGTTCGCGGGTGGGTTTGGGGAAATCTATTTTGGTAGAAATGAATTTGAAAGCCATGGGCGTTTTTATATACCAGCCAAAGTTATAAAGCATTTGGACTTCGTTTCCTTAGACTAGCAGGGAAGACCCTCTCTCTCCCCTGAGTGTGACTTCGCCATTCAGGCCGGCCTCACGTGGGGGCCCGCAGGCCGGAGTCGGTGCGTCCCGGGGGTGGGCGGGTTAGACCCTGGCTGCCGCGGGCTGGGCTGTGGGCCTCGGGAAGGGACCCTGGCCCAGGTGGCCTCCAGGCTGGTGCCGGGCGCTGTGAGGGAAGGCCTGGGCGTCTCTGGGGTGCTGCGAGCCTCCTCGTTCCGGTCCCCCCCCCCCCGCCACGAGAAGGGCCTTGCTTGTCCACCCAGTGTCTCTGTTCTGTGATGTGGGAGCGAGGTGCCCGGGGTGAGGCACGAAGGCTCCCAGGGCCGCTCTGCCCTGTGCTGGGGAGCGTGGAGGAGGCCGGGGGACCTCAGTCTGTGGCTCCCACGCCAGGCAGCCCTTGCCCAGCTGTGCGGCCTCGGCCGGGGGCTGCTGGAGGGCTGACAGGCAGGCGGTGTGTGGGGTGGGTGGAAGGCCCGCCCGGCCCGGCGGTGCGTGCGGAGCCCAGGGTGGAAACCGGGGGAGATGAGCACTGGGAGGGGCAGGCGCACGGGAGTGTCACTGGTCACTCCGTACATTTCTCTGGGATTCAGAGAATCCCAGGGAGGCCTTGAGGGAGGCCTTTGCATCCGCTGTCTCCTCGCTGAGACTGAAGAGGCCCCTTCAGAGAGGCGGGTGAGGGCGGGCTCCGGAGGGAGGTGGCGGGCAGGGCGCAGGCGGGCAGAGCCGAGGACGAGGGGTACCGCCGCAGCGTGCGTGACGTGGAAGAAACAGACCACGGCGAAGGCTGGGGGAGCATTTGCAGGGAGAGCAGCGTGGGGGCTGCGGAGGGCGGGCGGTGGGAGGCAGACGCGGAAGGCAGAGCGCAGCTCTGAGCGTCCAGCCCAGGGGGGCTGGCAGGCCCACCCCTGTTTGCAGGCCGGGCTCCAGGGGGAGTGCAGCCTTGCCGGAAGCTGGGACCCGGCCGCTCTGTGTCCCCAGTTTGCCGTGATGGAGAGGAGTCCCTGGGTGCCGGACTCTCGGGGTCAGACCCAGGCAGGTCCAGGCAAACTGCGCCTCGGGTCGCCCTCCGTCCTGACGCGCCGGCCGGCTTGTTGGGGGTGCGAGCCGGGTGTCCACACCGCGCTGTGGGCTGAGGAAGGGGACCATGAGACGCCCTGCACCTTCCTCCTTCTCCTCCTTTTCCGGGGCACACAGTCCCTGCCCTGACACAGCCAGCCCGGCAGCCCCGGGCCGGCACCGTGTCCCCTGTCCCCTGTCCCCTTGGGCCCTGGCCCAGGGGAAAGAGCTCGTCGGCCACTCGAACTTGCTGTCTCTCAGTGCGTGGCCTCAAACGTGCGGCCCCGTGCAGCACGCCACGCCTGCGACGCCCGGGCAGGGCGCTGTCTGCCGCTCGTGACCAACACCTGCGGCTCCTGCTCCCACCTGCGCGGGCAGAGTGCCCCTGCCACCAGGGCTGGTGTGAACATGTGTCTCTGGGCCACCATCCCCCGCCCCGTCCACCCCCCCGCCCCGTGTTGGGCCATCCCTGCGGTCTCAGCATGGGAGGCTCGGCACCCCGGGAGGGTGTCCGGAGGGCGGGGGAGCCCGCCTGAGCCGGAGGAGGCGCGTCTGTCGGTCCCTGTTCCTTCGAGCCGACGGCAGTGTGTGTGCGCTGGTGGGAAACTCGTCCAGGGCGACTCTTCCGTTGTGAGCGTGAGCCCCACGCACGAGTAAAGCCGCTTTTTCTTCTCCAAGAGTCTGCGTTTGGTCCCAGCCCCGCGCGCTTCCCTCCGCAGGGCCCTCCAACGCGCGCGGCGGCGGGGGCGCAGACGCCTGGCGCTCTCGCTTCCTCTGGCTTGAACTTTCAAAGGTGGCTCAGCGCGGGGCCGCTGCTGCGGTGTCAGCGCTGAGTCCGGTGCCCCGTGCGAGGGTGGGAGGGCGGCACCACCATGCCCTGTCCTCACCGGCCCGGCTCAGTGGTCAGTGCCAGCAAACTCCACCAGGGAACGACCTCAGTCGCTCGATGCAGGAGGACGAGAAGGAGGTCACGTTGTTCCGTGAACGCGAGTGCCCCGGAGGCCGGTGTCCCTGGGCGAAGGGGCCAGTGCCGCCGGAGCACGCAGCCGCTCAGCCCAGCCCTCCACCTGCCCGGGACGCCTCCTGCTTCCAGAAGGCAGGGCCCCTGTTGGACGCCCGCGAAGCTGGTGCTGAGTAAATATTGACAAACTAGTCTGAAGAGCAAACACTTTGACATTTGTAAGGTCCACTGGAAGGTCTTGTGTATGTTTATACAGCGTGAGTGAGTGGTGCATACCAATGGTCCCGACCCGGCTCCGACACCATCCTCACGGGCGGCAGGGCACGGCTGAGTGGACGCGGGCGCAGGGCCGGGCCGGGGGGCGGCGGCCGGAGTGTCCCCTCCCACGGGGGACAGCGAGCACCTGTCTCCCGACAGGACATGCGTGCCAAGCCTTCAGGAGACCTGCTTTTCCAGAATGGAAAAGAGAGAAAAACCCACAAAATCTCATTTTCCATGTACTTCCATGGGTGTACCTTCTTTTTACTTCGTAAAAATTTTATTGATGTTTTTGTCCTTTATATTTATTAAAGATCGAGCCTCAAAAATGTAATGAGTAAAAAATGCTTGCTTAATTTAAATTGTGGATCTGTCTGTTGAGAAATGCATTAGGGGTAGGGGAAGCATGAGACATATTAATTGACAGACAGGAACTGCTGTCTCTGAGGTTGATACAAGTAATTTATTACTTTAGAAATGAATGCCACCTCCAGAATGTGCTTCATTAATTTCAAATTTAGTTTTAATTTCAAGCTGTTGCCCCTTGAGAAGAATAAGGTGGCAAATTATGTTTGAAGAGCAGATATTTTTTTGTACTCCAAAGAAACACCACATTGTAACTATTTAATTTCGCAAATAAATGTGCCCATCGGCTTTGCTGCATTTTCCCGGGAGCTGAGAAAATATTTCAGGTAAGACCGACACCCACTAACGCTTTCTTTTCTTTCTCTTCTTCCCCCGGTCTCTCTTCTTTCTGTCGCACCTGCCCCACCTTCCCACCTGTCACCACCGCAGCCTATGTTCCCGACGAGCTAAAGGCTGCCGCCCTGGTGGAGGAAGACCTAGACCCGGAAGAGAGCGCGGCAGATGGGGAGCCCTCGGCCAAGTACGCCTGCCCCGAGAAGGAGCTCAGCAAGCCCTGCCCCAGCTACCAGAACTCGCCGGCCGCCGAGTTCTCCAGCCACGACCTGGACAGCGAGTCGCACATCAGCGAGGCCAGCGACCGCATGGCTGACTTTGAGAGCGGCTCCATCAAGAATGAGGAGGAGACCAAGGAGGTGGCCGTGGCGCTGGAGGACACGACCGTGTCGGACAGCCTGGAGCAGATGAAGGCCGTGTACCACAACTTCCTGTCCAACTCCTACTGGTCCAACCTCAGCCTCAGCCTGCACCAGCCGTCCTCGGAGAAGCACCCCGGCAGCAGCAGCAGCAGCAGCAGCAGCGGCAGCAGCTGCGGGAGCGGCAGCTTCGACTGGCACCAGAGCGCCGTGGCCAAGACGCTGCAGCAGGCGCCGCCGGGCCGCGCCCTGCCCGAGCCCAGCCTCTTCAGCACCGTGCAGCTGTACCGCCAGAGCAGCAAGCTCTACGGCTCCATCTTCACGGGCGCCAGCAAGTTCCGCTGCCGGGACTGCAGCGCGGCCTACGACACGCTGGTGGAGCTGACGGTGCACATGAACGAGACCGGCCACTACCGCGACGACAACCAGGAGGCGGACAGCAACAACCCCAAGCGCTGGTCCAAGCCGCGCAAGCGCTCGCTGCTGGAGATGGAGGGGAAGGAGGACGCCCAGAAGGTGCTCAAGTGCATGTACTGTGGCCACTCCTTCGAGTCCCTGCAGGACCTGAGCGTCCACATGATCAAGACGAAACACTACCAGAAAGTGCCTCTGAAGGAGCCGGTCACGCCCGTCGCCGCCAAGATCCTCCCCGCCGCGCGGAAGAAGGCTCCCCTGGAACTGGAGCCGCCCAGCTCCCCGGACTCCGCGGGCGGGACGCCCAGGGCCGCGCCGGCCGAGGCGCACGACGCGCTGCAGAAGAACGCCAACCCCTACATCACGCCCAACAACCGCTACGGCCACCAGAACGGCGCCAGCTACGCCTGGCACTTCGAGGCCCGCAAGTCCCAGATCCTCAAGTGCATGGAGTGCGGCAGCTCCCACGACTCCCTGCAGGAGCTCACCGCCCACATGATGGTCACGGGCCACTTCCTCAAGGTCACGAACTCGGCCATGAAGAAGGGGAAGCCCATCCTGGAGACGCCCGTCACGCCCACCGTCCCTGCCCTGCTGGACGAGAAGGTGCAGTCCGTGCCCCTGGCAGCCACCACCTTCACATCCCCCTCCCACACGCCGGCCAGCGCCTCCCCCAAGCTGAACGTGGAGATCAAGAAGGAAGCGGACAAGGAGAGGGCAGCGCCTGACGAGAAACCCAAGGACAAGGAGAAGCCCTGCGAGGAGGAAGGCAAGTACGACGTCCCCTCCAAGTACCACTATTTGACGGAAAATGACTTGGAGGAGAGTCCCAAGGGGGGGCTGGACATCCTCAAGTCCCTCGAGAACACCGTGACGTCCGCCATCAACAAGGCCCAGAACGGCACCCCCAGCTGGGGGGGCTACCCCAGCATCCACGCCGCCTACCAGCTCCCCAACATGATGAAGCTGTCCTTGGGCTCGGCAGGGAAGGGCGCACCCCTGAAACCCATGTTCAGCAGCAGCGAGATCCTGTCCCCCACAAAAAGCCAGACCCTGGTCTCCTCGCCTGGCAGCCAGACCTCGCCCGTGCCCAAGACCAACTTCCACGCCATGGAGGAGCTGGTGAAGAAGGTCACGGAGAAGGTGGCCAAGGTCGAGGAGAAGATGAAGGAGCCGGAGGACAAGCTCTCGCCACCCAAGCGGGCCACGCCGTCCCCTTGCAGCAGCGATGGCAGTGAGCCCATCAAGATGGAGGCGTCCGGCGACGGGGGCGTCCAGAGCCAGGAGCACAGCCCCAGCCCCGCGCGGGACGGCGGCAAGGAGGGCAGCCCCCCGGCGGAGCCCGTGGAGAACGGCCAGGAGCTGGGCCAGCCCGTGGGCAGCGGCCTGAGCAGCAGCACCGCCATCATCACGGACCACCCCCCCGAGCAGCCGTTCGTGAACCCGCTGAGCGCCCTCCAGTCGGTCATGAACATCCACCTGGGCAAGGCCGCCAAGCCCTCCCTGCCCGCCCTGGACCCCATGAGCATGCTCTTCAAGATGAGCAACAGCCTGGCCGAGAAGGCGGCCCTGGCCACGCCGCCGGCCCTGCCGCCCCGGAAGGCGGACCACCTGGACCGCTACCTGTACCACGCCAGCCACGACCAGCCCATAGACCTGACCAAGGGCAAAGGCGACAAAGGCTGCTCGGGGGGGCCGGTGCTCCTGTCCCCCACATCCACGTCCCCGGCAACCTCCTCCTCCACGGTGACGACGGCAAAGACGTCTGCCGTGGCCTCCTTCATGTCCAGCTCGCCGCTCCGCGAGAACGCCTTGTCAGACATATCCGACATGCTGAAGAACCTGACGGAGAGCCACGCGTCCAAGTCCTCCACCCCCTCCAGCGTCTCGGAGAAGTCCGACATCGACGGGGCGACCCTGGAGGAGGCGGAGGAGGCGACGCCCGCGCAGAAGAGGAAGGGCCGCCAGTCCAACTGGAACCCCCAGCACCTGCTGATCCTGCAGGCCCAGTTCGCCGCCAGCCTGCGGCAGACCGCGGAGGGCAAGTTCATCATGTCGGACCTGAGCCCTCAGGAGCGCATGCACATCTCCAGGTTCACGGGCCTCTCCATGACCACCATCAGCCACTGGCTGGCCAACGTGAAGTACCAGCTCCGAAGGACAGGCGGGACCAAGTTCCTCAAAAACCTGGACACGGGCCACCCCGTGTTCTTTTGCAACGACTGCGCGTCGCAAATCAGGACTCCTTCCACGTACATCGGCCACCTGGAGTCTCACCTGGGCTTCCGGCTCCGGGACCTGTCCAAACTGTCCACCGAGCAGCTCAGCGGTCAGATAGCACAAACCAAGTCGCCCTCGGAGAAGCTGATGACGGCCTCCCCCGAGGAGGACCTGGGCACCTCCTACCAGTGCAAGCTGTGCAACCGGACCTTTGCGAGCAAGCACGCGGTGAAACTTCACCTGAGCAAGACGCACGGCAAGTCCCCGGAGGACCACCTTCTGTACGTGTCCGAGCTGGAGAAGCAGTAGCGTTGGCTGCCGGCGAGGCGGCTGCAGTTCGCCCTGAGGGAACCGGCGGCAGGCACCTTCAGGCCCCCCTGGTCCCACCTTGGCCCGGGGCCCCTCCTCCCCGGCACAGCGCCGCTCCGGGCCGGACTGTGTGGTGCGGCTGTCGAGTGGTGGCTAGAGGTGCGTGACCGGCTGCCGTCACCGGGGAACGTGAAGGTGGAGACACGGTGCTGTTTGGGACTCCGTGTGCACGGGACTCCACGCTGCATGCATGCACAGACCGTCTGATTAAGCGTGGCTAACGAGCCCGGCGCGGCCCGCCCTGCCACTGCGGCGCGCCGGCGCTTCTCACCTTTCATCTTTAGCCCTCTGAGTACTTGGAAGCACTTTTGCATTCATTTGGTTAAAAAATAAAATAAAATTATAATAATGTAGGAAGCTCTGTTTTTTAAACTCCTTACCAGCTTCGTTATGATTAATAATATGAACCTCCACTTATGCAGGTCTGCAGGGGTCTAACACGCCTTGAAATTTAAAAGAATATTATTTTCACATTGAAACATAGATGTATATATTGTATAGATTTCAGACTCTCTTATGGAAAAATGTGATTGTGGTTCCAGGACCTTTTCCCCCCGCATTTGTAGCAACAGTGTTTTATGTACCTGCTGTGCTCCGGGCATCGGCCAGGCCTGTGTATAGTGTCTCTTTCTTTTCCCTTTTTTTTTTTTAAGGTCTATGGGTTTTGTTTTTTTACATGCAAACATTGTAAATTATACAGAAGATACCGCAGATAGCATTTATAAAGTATACGGCAACATTATCTGAAAGCGAAGTATGATTGTTTGTTTTGCTGCACAACACACCTATGTTGATAGAGGCTCACGTTTAAATTATACATATTTATTAGCGCCACATTACCATTTGTTTTGAGCAGTCTGAATAATTGAGGCCAGGCACGACACCCACGGCAGGCAGCCGCGTACCTATTTTGCACATCGTTTTTAAAGGTATTTATTAGAAATCAAAGAATGCTCAAAATAAACTCAGCGCTCAAAGGGTTAAGTCTATTTGAAAATGGAAAAAAAAAGAACAAAAAAAAAAGAGAGAGAGAGAGAACTTGTACTGTATTTCGTAAACATTGACAAAGCCTTTAAAATGTTTGTACTGTAACACTCTGCTGAAGGGCACCGAGCGCGGCCTCGGCGCCCGGCCTCCCCCCCCCCCTCCGCCTCTCTTCTCGGCCCTCCCGGCTGCTGGCCCGTTCGTGGGACGCCTTTTCGTTGCCGACGGTAACTTTCTGTTTTCTTCTCCTAATTATTCTCCCAAGATCCCACCCTGCAGCTTTATCTTTAGGCGTATGAAAGGTAACCCCTGGTTACCGTGCTCCGAGCGAGCCCGTTCCTCTCCGTCTTCGGCAGCTAATTTGCGGGAGTGACTGACAGCTGACACCCGAGGAGAACCTGTGTGTAAAATACCGGCATGTAAACAGCATCGACGTTACGAGACACTGTGCGCCCCTGCTTCCTGTTGACAATGAACCACCACAATGTGACTCTTCATATAACCCTTTTTTTCTACGGCAGCATTAAAATCGTCCTTTTGCTATATAATTTTGTGTTGCATTCGCAATTATGTCGGCAGTGTGCTCCGGCTCACGAGCACCTGAAGATGAAACCGTGTGCCAGCTGTTTATGGCGAGGTGGCGCTGCGCCTGCCAGGTGCTGGCGGGTGGGGGGCGGGGGGCGGGGCGGGGGTTAGGGGCGTTTTGGTGAACTTTGGTGCTTGCACAGTGGGGAGCACGCGCTCAGGGGCAGCAGGGGCAGCAGGGGCGGAACTGCCTTCAAGAGCTACATTTTTAAGGAAAGGAAGACGTTTGCGTGAGGCCAGATCCTCTCTGGGGAAGTGACGCTGTCAGATAGGGCCGCCGGGCGTCCGGTCCCACCTGGCGAGCGGCCGGGGGCTGGGCTCCAGTCTCCCTTCCGCAGCGAGGGGTGCGGGCCCTGCGGGCGGCAGAGGGGGAGGCAGGTCTCTGGAGGCGTCCGGGCAGGGCCGCACCTTCCTGCTGCCGTGGGACTTTCCAGTTGCCGAAAACAGCCCGGCCGGGCAGGTGGCGTGTGAGTCAGGGCTTCCTCTCCCGCGCTAAGGCACCCACAGGTAGCGAGGCGCAGGATGGCGTGGGTGGGGGGGCGGCGAACCCACACACGGGAGGTGTGGGGAGAGCGTTTACATGGTAATCACAAGGTTTTATTAGTCCTGGCAAATCATGCCAACAAAACGCTGCGAAATTGTAAAATACCTTTATTACTGTATTCAAACCGCTCCCGCAGTTACGCGGCATCGCGGCTCCCAACCTAGAATTATACAAATGAGAGATGTATTCCAGCCCTGTGATGCATAAAACGCCTCACCTTGAAAAAAAAAATACTCGTATTAAATATTTAAAATCAGCCCTTTCGGAGATGTTTGGCAACACGCCCACTTTTTTCCCATTCATCCCACCCCTTTTTGTCAAGACGAGTCCCAAATCTCTGTCTGCTCCCGTGCCTGTCAGCACCTCATCTCTCCCGCGTTCAGAGAGAAACGCACTGGAGTTTGCAACGGGTGTTTGGTGAATAGCGGTTCCAGGCTGGCTGTGCTCTGGCTCCCGGTGCGGCCGGGCTGTGGCCGGTGCGGTTTGCCAGGTGGGAAGGAGGGCAGGGCCGGCCTTCCCTGCGGTCTGAGCCTGTCCCCTTGCCCCTCGGAGCCCCAGGAGCCCTCTCCTGGGAGGAGCTGTGGGGCACACACCTGGCTCAGCGGGCAGAGACCCTCACCCTCCTCTCCCTCTGGGGCCTCCGCGTCCTCTCCTCCCAGAGCCCAGGTTCCTACTCCTGGTTTTTCACAGCCTCGGGGAAATTACAGCCTCGGTGTGTTAGCATCCAAAGTCCTGTGTCGAACATTAAACGGACAACACTTCCCCCACCGGGGTCTATGTGGCTCTAAGAGAGACAGGACTTGTGGGGCTGGCAGAACCCCCTCTGTAGTTTGGGGGAGAACCTGCCCCTCGGCCTGTCCCCTCCTCACCCCTGCCCGGGGTCGATTCCAGGACTTTTGCCTCTGGGTGTCGATGTAAGCGTTCCTCGTGGAGGGATGGCACCTGGGGCTCAGAGACAGGAGGGGGCTGCTCTGAATCACAGCCAGGCGAGGAAATGGGCGCTGGGCAGCTGGGGGCCCCGTGAGGAGCGCATACCTCACCTGGCTCTGTGACAGCCCCCCAGTCCCCACAGCATGGGGCAGGGCGGGCGGGGCCCCAGTGCCCAGGGGTCACAGGCCAACAGCCCCACAGACAATCCTGAGCTCAGCAGCTGCTGTTCCCGCAGCGAATCAGGACGCACGGCAACCGCTCCCGGGCCTGGCGCAGGCGCAGCGGTCTGGCAGCGACGCTAACAGAGCGCGTGAGTGCGGGGAGGCCTTAGCCGTCCCCGTCAGGTCAGGCCTTCCCTGGGTCCCGGGGAGGGGCGGACCGGGCTGAGCGAAGGGGGTCCGGTCGCAGGTGCGCGGTGGCCCCGACCTCACCCTGCCCGGCCCGGGCTTGTCTTGGTCCTGCCGCATATCTCCCAGGCATCACATTTACACAGTGTCTTAAAGTAACGTTTGTGATAAATGTGCAATTTAACTAGTTTATGGCGCTCTGATGTGCTCAGGGCTATGTGCAA
This sequence comes from Anoura caudifer, assembly GCA_004027475.1. Taxonomy (NCBI): domain Eukaryota; kingdom Metazoa; phylum Chordata; class Mammalia; order Chiroptera; family Phyllostomidae; genus Anoura; species Anoura caudifer. The sequence goes on from PVKU01006647.1 coordinate 93,311, forward strand.
GATGAAAACCTTCAATGGAGCTTGAACAGCTCACTTCACAACAAGAAATCAATACGCCGCATCCCGGCTCCTCACCGCAGTCAGCGCCGAGTGAAAATACCGGGGATGCATCTTTAAGTTTTCGGCAGCGAGAATTCTATAATTAACCAAAATCTTACATCGCTGGAGAGGGCTGGCTGCGATGAGGACCCGTCTCCCTGGCACCTCGGCTCTCTGCGTTCCGCAGGAGAAAACGCAGACGCCCACCGAGGCGGCACGGCACCCGGTGCCGGGCTCAGCTGCAGGGTGGTCCCTGGGAAGCCCAAGCGGGCTCAGGGCCCTGGGCGACCTCGGCGCTTGGCCGGCACCACACGCGACCGACTGCCTGCCTGCTCCTCAGACCTGCTGAGACCACATATTTGCCAAGAGAAGAGACCTGTCCCCGGCCGAGCTCGGGCGAGCCAGGCTCCAGGGCCGCGGTGGCCGGAAGGACCGCGTCTCCTGGGAAGCGGGCACGTGTCAGAGCCGGTGCCAGAGCCGCCTCCACAGACTCTGTCACCTCGTGCAGAAAATCAAGTGGTGTTTTTCCAAATTCATCTGCACGGCTCTTTTGAAATCGGAAAATTGCAGTCGCCTCGTATTCTGTTGATTATTTAGCCCAAAAATAACACGCTTTGTATTCTAGGAAGCAATCATAAAAATGAAAACGCCAACCCAACACCACTCTTTAATAATAAATAGTTTAACTTAAAAATAATAGCTATTATCCTATTAGCTAATGGAGAAATCACCATTTTTGCTCTGCTGGAGAGTTATTCTTCTGGTGCTAGAAATGCGAGCCCTCTCCCTCGTGGGGGGGGGGGGGGGGTTGGTTGGTGAGCATGTGCGGGCGTCTCTCCGGGGACCGGAGCCGGGCAGCGCCTCCCTGTGCAAAGCGACCTCAGGATACATGGGCGGCGCCCTCTCCTGTCCTCCCATCCCAGGGCGCCTGGCCTCTGCAGACCACGCCCTCCCTGGGTGGCGCATGGCTTCCCCATCACGAGGGCAGCACCCACCCCGTCCGTGTCAGTGCAGCGCGGAGAGTGGGCGCCGGCTTCAGTTCCAGGGAGGTGCTCGCCTTCCCTGCACCCCGCTAAGGTTCCGAGGCGGAGGGACACGCCCGGGGGCCCCTCCCGGGAGGGGTTCAAGGCAACCGGCCCCTCGGTGGGTGGGCTTTGAGGGTGCCCCATGCATCGCAGAGTGCGCTTGCCACAGTGCCGGTCCCTGGCCTGACGGTCTGGGGTCAGCACACTGCTGGACAGCGTGGCGGTGCCTCAGGCAGGACTGTACCCAAGGTTAGAGGCTTCTCGAGGCTCAGCTCTTTGGGGTCATCTCTCCTACCCCTGGTCCAAGGAGCCAGGTGTCTTCAGAACTGAATTCTAAGGACAGGAGCCCAGAGGAGCTGCTCCGCCGCCTTCCTATCACGTCCTGGACGGAGATACTCTCAATGAATCTCCGCTGACGACAACGATGATAATCAAGGGGACCTCTTCCCGGCGATTAGCGCCCACAATTAGCTGCCCGGGACCCAGGACGCCCTGTGCTCTCCGTCTAACCCGAGCTGTCCAGTTGGGCAGCCCAGCCTGCACGTGGACACTCACGTTGGAATAAAGTACGACGTCAGCTCCTCGGCTGTCCTGGCCACGTTCCGAGTGCTCAGGGGCCACGTGGGGCCGGTGGCTGCTGCACGGGGAGGCACGGCGGGAGGCTCCCGTGGTCGCCGAGCGCGGATGGGACAGCGCTGCGTGTGTGGCTGCAGCAGGCCCACCGCATCGGAGCCCGTGCCTCCACAGCAAAGACGTGTCCGGGCCACGGGCCCCCCGTGCTTCCTGCCGGGGCACGGACAGCACCCCTTGTGCCGCTGTCTCTGACCAGAGCCAAGGACACGCACAGTCAACCTTGAGCGTCAATTGTCAGCGGTGGTGCAGGTGGCATCTGGGGCTGCAGGGGCTGATGGCACGGCTGCCTGTGCCAGCACCCAGAGGCCCGTGGACTCGCTCCGACCTTGCTCTTCCCTTAACAACAGTCCCTGGGTCCGCGTGGACTTGGACCCTCCCCCGGGACTGGGAGGCTCAGACATGGTGGTGGCCGGCGTGGCTCCTCGCCCCGCACGAGGCCTGAGGGTACTCGGCTCCCACAGGCCCGCAGGCCTGGGTAGGGAGCCTCACTCCTCGCCTCCCCTGCAGCTCCGGTGGTGGCGGGGGCAGGGGGGCGTGTCCCTCTTTGTTTAAAAATTGAAATGTGTAAAAAGGACTTTGGAACCGACTCTTTAGGTTTGGAGGTTAAGTTTGAAAAGCGACTGCATTTCGGCGTTCCACCTCCATCATCTCTTTCCCGCAGCAGGGTTCAGGGACAGGTTTACGGCCGTCGTGACTGTGAGTTAGAGCCCTCCCAGGCCAGCGAAGCCAAATTACCAGAAACCTGGATCTGTTTTAATTGGAGCTTTTATGGAAAAAAGAAGTCGGAGTGGCTGCTTTTCCTTCCTGTGACTCTCCGGTTCATGGCCGCACCTGGGTCTGGAAACCGGGACTGGGCGGGCTGGGCGGACTGGGCTGAGGTGACGGGCGGGGTGGGGGGAGAGCGAGGCAGGTATGTCAGGAAGGACCCGTTTCCCGGCTACGCTCGGAGGTGCGGTGGCCAGGGTTCCGCCTCAGGGCCTGGGGAGCCGGTCCGGGAACACCGAAGGGCTGGGCCCCGGAGCCTCATCAGGGCTTGTCATCGCTCTAATGAATACCATTTAAATTGCTTTGCATATCGGTGGAGTTTGGATGTCGATTTAATTTGTGCATGTGTTTGAGTTCTTCTGCTTGGCTAGGCTGACAGAGAAGCAGCCACCTAATGAAACCGAGTCGGTGACAGCGTGATGGGCTGCAACCCAGCTGGTGGGTGCGAAGGGCCGCGGCGCAGCCTGGGATGGCGCACTGGCTGCGAGCGAGCGAGCGAGGGAGCGAGTGGGAGAGAGGGGGAGAGAGAGAGAGAGAGCGCGCACCTTCCACAGGGCGGCTCTCGAGATGGCACACTCATCCCCTCTCAGCGCAGCTGCACTGGATCCATTGAATCGGGGTCCCAGGACCCCCCCCACCTTGTGGTTAAGTGGCACATCAATGGCTTTGCTGGAATGGATGGCCATGAAGGGGAGACATGGACCCCACCTCCCAAGCTGGGGATGTGGCCCAGGCCCCAGGTGGGACCGCAGGGGACCCCTTCATAGTTGGACAGCCAGAGAGGCCGGCCTTAGCCCACCTTGTTCCCATCCCAGGGTGTCCTCCTCGCCTCCCCACAGGGACCTGCGTGGTCCTCCGAGTCTCCTGGCCATCGGGGCGAGGCCCGCAGGGCTCCAGGGAACCGCCGTGGCTGCCAGGGGTCAGCCAGGCCATGCCATGTAAACGCAGGCTGAGCGTGAACCCCGACACCTGCGGATCCCACACTCAGTCCCTGCCTCCAAAGGGCCGTCATTCAGGAAGGGGTCTGTCAGGTGGTCCCGCTGTCTGCCCGTCTCCTGGGTTCCCTGACACCCCAGCCTCTCCTGGGGGCGGTGAGTGGGGCCAGGAGGGGAAGGAGAGCTGAGGACGGGAGCCCCCGTCTCCGCCTTCTCTGGCTCCTCAAGGTCAGACCGTATTGCAGACACACCTGCCTGCGGGCCTCACTGCCGCTGCCTCCCCAGCCGTCCATGCGTGTGGTGTGAACAAGGGGGCAGGGACCTGAGCAGGTAGCCACGGAGGAGAGAGCACCCCGGGGCCAGGCCCCACCCCTCTGCACGGCTGTGCTGGGGAGGCGTCCGCCGAAGTCAGCCCCTCTGCCTCTGCCATCGGGGGATGAGGTGTGGGGTGGGGCGCGGGGTGCTGGAACAGAGACGGCCCACTGAGGCTCCGGAGCGGATGGTGCCGGGGGCGGGGTGTCCAGGTGCCCAGAGACCCACAACTACAGGGTCTGGGGGACTCCTGTTACATGTGGGCCCTGCGGTTCTGTCCTGAGAGAAGCCAGGAGGCGATTCTGGGGTGGGGGGGTGACACTGGCAAGGCCTCCTCAGACGCTGCACCGTCCCCAGGGACGGTGAGTCCGGTCGCCCATCAACTCGCCTCTGCAGGCCTGCGGAGGTCCCGCCACAGCACAGGCCCTCAGCGGGGAGCAGAGCCCTGCCCACCCCGTGTCAGCTCAAGGTCAGCCCGAGGTCAGCCCAAGGCCTGTCCTGGCCTGGAAGCAGCTTAGGGCTCAGCTGGAGGAAGGAGGCAAACAGGAGTGACAAGGCAGTGACAGCATCCGGCGAAGAACGAGGTTGGGCGGCTGGCACAGAGCGAGGCTACGGGTGAGCCCGGCCAGGGCTGGACCCGGAGGCGGGGAGGGGCCCCGGGGGACGCAACCCCTCCTCGCCGAGGCCTCAGAAAGGCGGCCCCACACCGCTCGGGCTGTGCCTGCAGGTGGCAGCCCCAGGCGCACAGCCCCTCATAGGCTGAGGTGCAGCGCTGAGTGAGGGCCTCGGTGTTCTGGGGGCGGCAGGGGCAAACGGACCGGGAGCTGGGCTCGCGGATTCCTGTGGGTAACCCCTGGGCCAGAAGGGTCCTGGAGTGACCCACTGGCCTTGGGAACCTCCTGCCTCCCCTCTCCTGAGGCACCGCTGGGGGCCCAGGACCCAGGGACGAAGTGGGGTGTCTGCCGGAAGCTGCAGGCCAATTTGTCGTCACCTCCTAGACCCTGTGAGGGCCGCAGACCAGCATGTACTGGAAAGAGGAACCTCCGCCCCCTGTCCCGGTCTCTCTGGTGCCTAATGCCAACACTGAACGTTTCCTTGGCAGAAAGTGGCCTCCGGACCGAATGTGACCTGCAGAGTGTTCAACTTGGGCCACGCGTAGGAGAAAAAGGACACCTTTAGTTCCTTGCCAGACTTTGAGAACTGGGAGATTTGCCTCGGATTTCTGGCATCTTGGGGGCCACGTCCCGTATGACTGCAAGTGGCCAACCAGTTCAGGTGGGGCATCGGTGCTCAGGGGGCCCGTCTCTGCGGCTCCCAAGTGTCCTGCAGGCTGGGCTCCACCAGGAGTGGGTGCGGCGTGAGGGTGCGCCGGCAGGCAGCTCGCAGACGGCGACCCCAGGAGACACTGGAACGGGCAGGGCCCCGGGAACCCCTGGGGCACTATGCAGGGTGGTCGCCCAGGCGTCCCATCCGGGGGTCAGGCCGAGGGGCATCTGGGAGTCCTTCTGTCCCTGGCTGGGCACTACTGCCTGTCACTAACGGGCCAGAGAGCCGGGCGGGCGCACCAGGGATGCCTTTGGCAGGTTCGGTCACAGCGAAGATGAGGGTCATGAGGAGGTGCAGGCAGAGCCTGCCCCGGGGCCAACCAGGTCCGACCTCACCCTGCCGTCTGCAGCCGTCACTGGGGCGGGCTCGGGGCCCAGCGGGAGCGTTCCCAGCGAGGGGCGTGACGTGGCCACGCCAACACCCACGTCCCCAACAGGGCTGACCCTGGAGCCAGGCCTCCCTGCCTGCGTTGCTCTGACCGCCCTGTGCCGCCGCCGGGGCCTGGGAGACAGGAGCCCTGGGTGCCCCTCACCCCTTCGATTCTCTTGTTCAATTATTTACTTGTGTGTTTATTGCTCATCTACTTGCAGAGATAACGTCGGGCTTTTGTAAGGCTCATTAATTGCCTCATTGCTACAAACAGTGGGACTGGCTGGGAGGGGTGGGATGCAGCATTCAGGGGGAAGCGGGAACAGGGGGGCTGGGGGCCCCGCACTGGCCGCACAGCCCCCCATCTGTGCCTCCCTGGGCCCCACGTGAAATGACGTCATGCAGGAAATGGCTGCCCGCGGGAAGTCCCTCCCCCAGGAAATTCACCGTCCCCGGGCCCAGGGCTCACCTTGCCCTGGCCAGCAGGATGGACACTGTGGTCTGCGGGGCGCGCTGGGTGGGTGGCTTGTCTTCGTGCCTCTCTGGGACCCTCACGCCCGCTGCTGCGATCCGATCAGGCAGCTGTGGGCCCTCGGTGGCCGGGTTACCAAGGCCGAGAGGGCAGGGACGTCTCCCACACCTGCACGCCACCTCGCACGGTGTCGACGCCTTTCGTCCCGCCCACTCCCCGAACCCCCTTGCTCCGTGTGGGCACAGACACGTCCCTCCTCCACAGAAGTGCCCTGTCGCAAAATGAGTACCCGACTCCAGGTGGCTCATAATAGAATCAACGTGGGTACAGCTGCCATGGGAACTTGGGGGTGAGTTTCCACGCCCTGTCGCCCCAGGGGAGCTGGTGGGGGCCCCGGCGTCCTGGCCAGGGTGCAGGGGCTGCAGTTCTCAAACACTCCCCTCCGGCCCCCAGGGACTGGCCTCACATGACCCTTCACGACACCATCGCCCCGTCAGTTTCTTCTCGCCAGACTCGTCCGTGGCCCAGCCGCCGGAGGAGCGAGCGGGTTCCCTGTGGGTCCTCTCCCCTGGGGCCCCGCCTGGCAGCTCATGCTCCCAGCACCCACGTGTCCGCAGCCCCGGCCGCTCCGTCCGTCCCCCTGTCCAAGTTAACTATTCGTTTTACGTATTTTATTTCGTGCAGAACATTTATTTGGCTTAAATTTCCTTTTCAGGGGCTGGAATGCGCCTCGCCCACACGGGCAGGGGTGATCTGCTTGAATTTCGTC